>PVJI01002318.1:0-148745 GCA_004026765.1 Micronycteris hirsuta | reverse complement strand
TGTGAATTAACACCTGTCGGGCATTGAGTGTAAGTTAGTCCATAGTAAGTGCTCGATGAACCGGAGTTGTGATTATTGCTGCTTCTCATTAGATTATCCCTCACCATTTTCAGGGGGCTGAGGGTGTCTTAGAGTCTCACCTCTGTGGTCAGGAGCTGCATTTGAGTGACTCAGACTGTCTCCCAACGGGCTGGGGGCTGCTCCCTCTCTCAACCTCTTGAGAATTTTGTGGGGCCTCACCAGCCTCTGCCTTGAAAAGTTTGGGGAGCGAGGGGACGGGGCCGCTGGCACCATGGCATTAAATCAGACCCCCGGCTCCGGAAGAAATCTCACCAAGAAGTTGTTAATACCTTTATTATGGGCTGAAATGTATTCACGGTATTAAAAGACATCCCGTCTCTGCCCCTGTGTCACATCTGAGATGTAGCGTAGATAAATGATATATCACCACACGAGATCTACCGAAACCATTAGTAACCATGACATTTTGACGTCAGATTTTAAAAAATTTCTAAGTAATCTTTTTGATTTATGAAATGCTGTCTGGGTTCATCGAGAGAGATCTCAGATTTATCACCGCCTGGTTAGAATTATTAATGATTTTCAATTTGTAAATCTGAAATCGAGAAAGTCTGTGGGCTCCGGGTGAAAACTCCCTCCGGTGAAGACCCAGCCTCCCCTCCGGCCACAGCCCAGCCCACAGAGAGATGGTCCTTCTCTCCAACATTCTGCACACTTGATATTGTCTCCCAGCAAATGCTGTCTGTCTGCAGCATGTGAGACTGTGGGGGGATCAGCTGCAGGACCTGCTCTGGGTAGATGTATCAGTCCCACTTCACAGAGGGGCCACCCCTCCCCACCCCCACAGAGGCCTAGAAAGCTGCTCCTGACGATTTGGATGGGGATGGGGATGGTCAGGGGGGACGCGTCCCAGGGCAGCAGACAGCCCCGCCCCCCCCCCCCCTTGGAGCTGGTTCAGGCCTCAACTCTGTTACAGGTCCCTCACACCACCAAAAAGCCTGGACCAGCCCCTCCTTGCCCAGGGCAGTGCTTCGGAGCCACCTGTGCTTTGGAGCCCATGCACTGCTACTTCTCTGTGACTTCCAGGGACAGTCCTGCCTGAGATGTCACCTTGCCTGTCAGCCTTATTCACGTCCATCCCCGCCAAAGCTTCCCTCTGCCCCAAGTTCTCAAAACTACCCTGCCCTGGGCAGAAGGTAGAAAGCAGTACGGCTGAACCCCCTCCCCAGACCTAGGGTCCGGTCCCCATGGGTTCCCACCCAGCCCCATGCCGGGCTACCACCACAGCCAGCTCACACCCCCGGCCCCCCTGGACACAACCCATATGCTCGTGGCTTTCACCTGTGCTGAGCGCTGGAGCAGCCAAGCCCTGTATCCCCCCCGCACATCGCCCCTCCTTCCTCTTTGCCACCGCTGCCTAATTCAGACCTCACTGTTTCTCTCCAGGACCAAGGAGGTCTCCCAGCCTCTGTTCCCACCTCCTCTGCTCCATCCTCCCCTCATCTGTCCAAGCCACTCTCCTGCTTGCACCCTCTGTGGCTCCCGTGGCCCTCAAAGGAAAAGCCTTCTTCCCGCTCAGCTCCTCCTGAGGCCTGGAGAGGGCTGGGGGCTGCGTGAGGCCATGTGGGGAGCCACCTGCAGGACAGAGCCAGACCCAGAACCACAACCCCACCCCTGGTTTGACCCCAGAGAACCTTCACCCTCTAGCTTCCCCCACTGGGCTCAGGAACTTCCCTCCGACCTAGGCAAGGAGGAAGAAAGGGCCTGTGGGGTGGGCTTTGCTGGGGCGCAAGGTTCACCCACCACTCAATGGGTTTTGGGGGCTCTGCTCTCCCACCCCCACAACCCTGGCGTGGGCAGGTGGCTAAGCCACACAGCCGCTCTGAGACTGTTTCCTGATCCATAAAATGGCAACAATAGATTCCCTGATCCCTGGAGGATGTAAGCCACTCTCCCACGGGACGAGCTCGGTGTCCGTGTGCGGGGAGCCCCCGGGAACTCGTACCTGCTGTTAGCACCGTGATGACTGGCGTGTCCCAGGCTGGGGTATGTGGGGGGGCCATGCTTTCAAGTTTCATCCTGCACTGGGTTCAGATCCTCAATGTGCTCTTTTTTTGGTGGCGCGGCTGGGGCCGGGGGGAGATGTTGTCACAGTGTTTACTGAATGTAAAGTAACCCCATCCCCTTGGAGAAGAAAGTTCAAAGGAGAACAGAGAGTAATACAGGTTACATAACCACCTGTACGTTCACACTCTTGCACACCCCCCACCCCCGCATGCACATCTAAGCTCCAAAAGTGACAAAGCAAACGCCTGCCTCCTCCAGCCTAACTGAGGCCGTTAGGAGGTGGCCCGGAGGTGGGGCTCCAGAACGGGTTCTAGCAGCCGCAGCCTCACCCCTCTCGGCCCCTGCCCTGCCCCAGGGAGCCGGGCGCCGAGGAGGCAGGTGGTCCCTCTTCCCGGCTCTGCGGCAGACGCTTCTTGGCTCAGATCTCATTCACGGCCTCTTCAGTGGAGTGTGCGTCCCTCTTGTAGGCACGGGCACACGGCCACGGGGCTCGTTGGCCCGAAGCATCCGGGCCTGCATCCTTGGCTGCCCACTTGCTGCTGAGGTGGCTGCACTCGTCCCCGGAGCGGCCGGTGGGGCTCACCACCACGGGTCACTGCCTCCTGCCACTGAGCCAGCTCCGTCTGCATGTTTCCCCTCACCTTCAGGGGTCCCACTCCCCTCCACGGCAACAGAAGTCCAGCTCTTCGTCTGAGGGTGCAAACTCCTTTTGGAAGGTCATGACAGAGCAGCGCTCATCGTCCTCCCCGAAGGAGAAGGATGTCAGGCCGGCCGCTTCCACTGCGTCCTGCAATACGCTCCTCTACCTTGTTCCTCATTTTTCTTGACCTGCCACTGTGTTGGAAGAAATCTGACACGTCTTTCTCTATCCTTTTACGAAACTCCTCTTTCCATTGTTTCTCTTGCTCCTGGAGCTTCTTCAGGCGGGCAGCCTGCTCTCGGGCCTGGCGCTGAGGCTCCTGGTCGCCGAGACTGCGCGGCTTTTCCACGGGGCTCAGGATGGAGCCCAGTAGGTCTGCCATCTTGGGAGTGGGGGTGGGCATCTTAAAGGGAAGGGCAAAATGCCCTCTATGCACTCTTTACTGGCCCATGACCTTGGCCTCTGGGCCTCGGTTTCCCCAATACGAGGGCCCATTTCCTCCACAGCCCCTTCATGCCCAGCTGCCCCACTCCCGCCCTGATGTGAAGACACAAGTTCTGTTTGGAAGTGACTTCCTAATAACCGTCCCAGCCCTGGGCTCCAGGGTAAATGACACCCCCGTGGAGAAAAAAGTACGTGCTGGCTTCACTTTTTTCTTGATCCACAATTTAAAGGGAACATTGAAACCATATTTCTGTAAGTTTCCCAGGCTGGAAGGCTAGTTTTCCTTAAACACAGGGAGATGCATGGTGGAGCACCCTGCTTTTCCCTCCGCTGCCCAGCGAGGGTTCAAAGGGCAGTGGTGAGGCAGGAAGGGCAGCTCAGGCAGGGAAGCAAAAAGACAGAGGCAGGGTGACAAAGGGACAGACCACTGGCCCACAGTGGCGATCGGACCAGGCAGAGCAGCCAGGGCAGAGGAGGGCTGGCGACCGTTCACCAGCTGCTCCTGGGTGGGCTGTGCCACACAGAGCCACACCCAGACAAAACACCAGTGGGCACACGGCTGCCCCCTCGCATGCACCCAGCGCAATGGGCCCAAGTAACACCGCTCAGAAACACACATGGGTCACGGTGCGTGCAGGGACGTGCACACAACACAGCACACTTGTGGGCTCAGTGAAGAGGCTCACTCTTCGCAGGGGCCGGGTGCCAGGTACTGCGAGAGTTCAGACATCTCTTCTGCTCTTGGGACCCGCGCGGGGCTGGGAGACCAACTCTGGAAGTCCTTATTCTAGCTCATATTCGTCACTGAATGCTTCAAAACTAATTTGGTTACTATGTGCGAATTAAGCGGCTGCTGCAAGCGGGCCTGGCGGGTGGAATGATGGGGGTGGGAAGGAGGGAATTTGGGGGGTGGGCATGTGCAGCCTGCGGACCCTGAACAGCAGTTGCTACCATAGTAACAAATGCTTCCCCAAGGGAGGTGTCTGGATTGGGTGCCCTGGCCACTCTGAATCAGGAATGCTGATTAATGAGCACCTACTGTATGCATGACCCTAGGTCTTAGCAATTCATGAGCGAGACCTCATCCGGTCCCCACACAGCCCTGTGAGAGACCATCTCCATTTTACAGATGGGGAAGCTCAGGCTCAGCCTGGGGAAGGTGCCCGGATCACGGTGTGGGTGCTGGACGCCAAAGGCCAAGCTGCTCCCATCTATCCCTCCACCACCGCCAGGTCTGGCACACCCATTGCAGGCTGCAATGATGTGAGGGGCAGCCAGGCTTCCTGCGACGATCCTCACGAGCCTGTGTTACAGGCCCCCCTCCCCACAGACAGCGTTCACTGAGCCGCCACGCAGCCCTGGAGTGCCTACCCTGGGCGCCTATAGGTGAAGGCAGAAAACCCCAGGCGGAGCGCAAGCACTGGTCTGGCCAGCCTCTGACACTGACCATGGATCCAATCACGTGCAGCTGAAAGTTCCAAAGACTCTTCCCCTCGCCCCCCTGGGCCTCGCCACACTACGGGGGAGCTGAGGTCAGGATCCTGTGCCCCTTGCCACAACTGAGGCTCGGAGAAAACGTGATGGTGTTCCCGGCTCTGGGAGCTCAGGCAAGAGGCTCCTCCTCTCTGAGCGTGGCTTTCTCGTCTGAAAAGTGGGGCTAACGAGTCCGAAGGAGACGGCATTCACGGAGGACTTAGCCCAGGACCTGCCTTAAGAAATGATCACTGAGTCACTGGCGGCTATTTTGCTGTATATAACGCGCACCCTCGGCTCTGTGCGCATCACACATGAGATTATTATACCCGTTACCATGCCCACGGTATGTGATCACTATACCCACGTGTAATGAACATCCTTCCTTTTCCCTCAAGAATTTGGGCAAAAAAAGTGCGCATTATACATTGCAAAACATGATATTTCTCTTCTTATTAATGTTAGAAGAGAGTTTTCCAGCAAATCAACATCCAGACACTCCCACGCAGGTCAGGTTGAGCCCGGGGGACTGGCTGGGGGCTCACGGCTCTGACACCCCCACCTCCACCCGACTTCCCTGTGCTAAACAGCAAGGCTGCCTGAAAGAGACCCGGTGCAGACGGGGGCAGCCTTTTAAGGGAGATTTGGGTGTTTCCCTCAAAGTTTTTAATGCATATACCCTCTAACTGAGCAACTCTACTTTTACAGATTCATCCTATGGAACTCACCAGATGTGTCTGCAGTGACTTATGTTCAAGGATGTTTACGGAGGCCCTGGCTGTGTGGCTCAGTTGGTTGGAGCACCAGGACGTCGTGGGGTCAATTCCTGGCCAGGGCACGGGCCCATCAGCGGGAGATTAGTTACATGAGGACACAGCCCTGCCACGGAGTGCCAGTCCACCTCCACCAAAGGTCACATGTGGTAAGTGTCTAGGAAGAAAATGGAAATACTTCCAGGGTGGATTTCTTTAAAAAAAAAATGAGGAAAGTAGAAAAACAACGTGTATGGAATGACGACACATGTAGGGGTGTGTATGTGTGCAACGGGAAGCAAGAAAGCCAGCAGGCACTGCCAGCTCCTGGTCTGGCACGGCAAGGAACTTAGAAGGTGCCACTTCATTCTCACGACAAGTGGAAGCCGATC
Source organism: Micronycteris hirsuta (assembly GCA_004026765.1). NCBI lineage: Eukaryota > Metazoa > Chordata > Mammalia > Chiroptera > Phyllostomidae > Micronycteris > Micronycteris hirsuta. Next base: position 142,956 of record PVJI01002318.1, on the reverse strand, counting down.
AAACTGACAGGGTGACAACTCTCCTTAGAGAAGCGAAGGTGCGGGCACGTCACTGCTCCCAACATTGGAGAGAGAGGCATCCGAAGAATGACTACTAACCGGAGCCGAAACCCATGAGCAGAGACCTCCGCAGGTTTTGTGACGGTGGGGCGGGGGGCAGGGAGGGGGGCGGGTATGCCACCAAAGGCATGGTCCACGGAACGAGCACTGATAAGCTGAACTTCATGACACACTTGGTCTCTAGGAAAGGCGGCGTCAGAAGAATAAGAAGACAAGGCACAGACGGGGAGAAAGTATTTGCAAAAGACATCTGGTAAAGGACAATTACCCAAAATACACAGAAAAAAAACTTAGAAAATTCAACAGTAAGGAAATGAATGACCTGATTTTAAAAGTGGGCAAAAACCCTGAACAGACACACCCCATCAAAGAAGATATACGGATGGCAAATAAGCAAATGGAAAGTTGTTCAAAATCATACATCATTGGCAAGCTGCAAATTACAACCACAGTGGGATAGACCACTCCACACCTGTACGAGGGCCCGAATCCAGACCACAGACACCGAAGGCTGGTGAGCGTGTGGAGCACCGGGGACCCAGCTTCGTTGCTGGCGGGCGTGCAAAATGGCACGGCCACCCTGGAAGACAGTTTGGACGTTTCTTACAAAACTAGACACACTCTTACCATAGGACCCAGCAATCCCACTCCCTGGTATTTACCCCAGGAGTTGAAAACTTCTGTCCACACTAAATCCTGCACGCAGAAGTTTTTAGCAATTTTATTCACAATTGACAAAACTTGGAGGCAGCCAAGATGTCTTTCAGGAGGCGAATAGGTAAACAAACCGGTACATCCAGACAATGGAACGCGAGCCCGCACTAAACAGAAATGAGCTATCAGGCCATGATAAGACATGGAGGAACCTCAGTGCATATTTCTAAGTGAAAGAAAGCAACCTGAAAAGACTCTGTACTGTATGATTTTAACTATATGACCTTCTGAAAAAAGCAAAACTGGAGACAATGAAAGAATCTGTGGTTACAGGGTTAGGCAAGAGGGAGGGTGAATAGGTGGAGCACAGGGTATTTTTTCGGGCAGTGAAACCATTCTGTGTGATACTATACTGATGGCTACTTGTCATTATACATTTGTCCCTCCCCTATAAAATGACAGCGTATGTCCCCTACAGCATTTGGGAGGCTGCTGTGAGTGGGGGCTGAGCAAGGGCTGAGCAAGGAGTGAGCTGACAGGTAGGCTGGGTGAGTCACTTTCTGTCCTCAGAACGTACCCCTCCCTTCTGCCTTACCTGGGCCCCCACTTCCCCAAGGCCTCCCCCCATCCAGGCTGTACCGTTCTCCCAGCCTAATTCAACTCATCTTTACAGAAACTCTCCCCTACCTCCAGCCCATAAAGATCTCTTCCTTTCCTGAGCTTCAGATCTATCAGCACATCAGCAAATATTTCCTAAGAGCTCACCATGTATAAGGCATTGCCGTTGGCATTGGAGGAACGGTGGGGAACTCAACTGCCCCAGCTCCCCGTGGAGAGATCTCTCAGGCAGGTGAGTGGGAGGAGAGGGGCAGGGAGATCACCCCGTAACCAATTCACCATCAGTAACCAGCACAGTGCCTAGAGCATAGTAGGTGCTCAATAAATAATTGAACACTGAACCAAACAGTTGAGATGCATTCAGGTTACACGCACTCACGCATCTAGGCTGACATGCACGTGCTTCAGTGGACACCCACTTATAATCACACCTGTGTGTGCCATGCACACTGACACGCCAAACCTACCTGTACACACAGACAGTCCCAATGCAGGGGCCCGTTCCAGCCGGCAGACTCACGCCCATGGAGGCTGCCTCCTGCACAAAGCTCATTTATTTTGATTTATGAATATTACAAAAATAAACCTGAGCATCTTCCTGGGGATTCTGTGATCCTGACACAGGTCCCCACGATATTGCTTTTCTCTCCTGGTTACCTGAAATTAGCAGAGTAATTCGGGAATCTGCATCTTTATTTAAAAGAAACACTGTAGATGCAGAATTATAAAAATTTAATATGCTTCCAGGAAAATGAAAAATGAGAGGTTGTGATCTCGCCTAACACTTTCAAATGTGTTTATTAATTCATGTTTTAAATCATAAGTTTCATTCGGTGAGAGCCATGCGCAGCAATAAGCCCGTTTTAAAATATTAATGAATAAACAATATTTCTCTATTGAAATATAACATGCTTCTTTGAACAATGGACCACCAGTAATAAATCAAAACCAGGAGAAAATTGCATTTCATATTTAATACAAGTTGAACTCTGCCTTTTTATAAATGATATCTTTTTTGTTTAATTGGCGTCAGTTCAGATCTAGCAGATTGCTAATAAAATTCTGGATTTCCATATTTAATGATGCGTACACTTTCTGCTGAAATTTTACCAAGAAAAAAATACCAGCCTTTTATTATCTCCTTAGATGGTGGTGAGAGGCGAGGCTGAGGTCTCCGTCCAGCCTTGAGGCCGAGCAGGTGGACCACAGTGGCTGAGCCACTCCCGGGGCCCTCACTGGGCAGCTGACACCCCTGGCGACCCCTCTACTGGCCAGAAGTGATCATCCCAGCCAGAGGGGCCAGAGACCGGCTGTCCCATTCTGATCTGGGACCCTGGGGAACAGTGACAGTAAGAAGAGAACCCAGCCATCCCCTGGGCCAGGCGCCATGCGCACAGCAGCTCACTTAATATTTATGTCCCCATGAGGAAGAGAAGAACAAGGTTCCCATTTTACAGATGAAGAAACCGAGGCCACAGAGAGCAGGGACACACCCAAGGTCACACACAGAGCTGCTAAGTGGCAGAACTGGACCTGAAATGTCCTAGCTCTTCATATCCGTCATGCTGCTTTGAATGAGGTGAATTACCTGCAAGGCAGACATGGGTTTTATCAACAGTGAGTGAACTGGGACACCAGCTGGAATTCGAGAGCAAGTCGCCACTTCAGGCCAATCAGGGATTAACAGGTAATGAGAGCAGCTGACCTGGGCCCTTACTGCACAAGAGGCACTTTAACAACACCAACTTGCTCGACACCCCCGCCCCGCCCCTGTAACGCTGGGAGGCAGGTGCTTGACAGTAAAGGAAAATGAGGCACAGGGAGGTTACGTGACTTGGCCAAGGACACACAGGTATGAAGCAGAACCGGATTCACCCCCAGCATCTCACTCAGGAGCCCACTTCCATGAGTGCTAGCTAAGCGGTGGTGCTTCCCTAGCCATGGGCCACAGTGAGCCTCTGGGCACTCGCTGTCATCTCTGTGATGGGGCCAGTGTCCACTGGGCTGTGAGGTGTGGCTCCTGGCAGTGTGCCTGGCGGGCCCCAGCTGGAAGCAGGCTCCATGTACACTGGCTAAGTCTGTGACAGCTGAGTAATCACAGCTTAGGGACAGTCGGGCTTAGGGTCCATGGGGCTGGTCCCCAGGCCCAGCAGGGATGAGCTGCAGACCATTCATTGGCCTAAAGTGCCTGTGGACACAGCAGCTTTCCCAAGCATGCCCCTGGATCCCAAGCTGTTAGGGAGAGGAGCGGATGTGCCTGATAAAGGGCTGGCCTGTCCCCTTCTCTGCTCAGTTCCCACTTCAGGCTCACAAACAGCAAGACTGCTCAGCATGACAAGAAAGAGAAAAGACAGCCAGACACAAAGGACTAAAAGTGTGGGTTTTGGTTTCAGACACACCCAGACTTGTATTTGTGTTTGGCCAAGTGGCTTCAGTGTCCTCGTCTGTGAAGTGCAGACAGTAACAGAACCTTCCTCCTGAGACTGCTGGGAGGGTTTGGGGAGCCCGAGCCGGGAGAGCCAGCAGCCACAGCTCCTACACTCGCCATCACACCCTGTGGTCTCTGCACATGCCCTTCCCTTGGCTGGTCCGCTCTTTCCTGTGCCCACGCCCTGACCCGACTCACTCCTCCTCCTCCTAAACCTCCTCCTTCCTTAAGTGTCTGCTTGGATGTCCGTAGTCCGGTTTCCGCTGTCCCAGGGAAAAGGGAGGGCCTGACTCCATCAAAGGACACAGTGGCGTGGGCCCAGCCTCAAAGGACAGGCATTCACCAGGGAGACGGGGTACGTAAGGGATGTTCCCAGAAGAGGGAGTGAGGAAGCAAGCTCGGGGAGGTCGAGTCCATTCACGGTCACACAGCTGGTAGGAGGCAGGGCCAGGATTCAAATCCACGCCCGGGCATCGGATCTGCTCACATCCAGAGTAGGCTGTGTGGGCAGTGGGATAAGGGGCCCGAAGCCAGAACTTGGACTTGGAAAGGCACCCACAGGGCACAGGCGGCACTCTGCCCCAAATAAAGCACATGTAGAAAGAGTGCCCAGGCCCCGTGCTGAGCGTGTGTCATGTGTCATGACAGCTGCCTTTCCAGATCTCTCTCTGTTCGTCACGGTGCCGGCCCAGCACGAGGGCTTGGCTCTTCCTGTCTCTCATCCCCACACTTGTGACCCACAGACACAGGCAGAACCACAGAGTCTGACACACGTCCTGTACACAGCACAGGACATACACGTGCAGGTGGCCCAGGCGACAGAGGCGTGGGCGGGAGTGGCACACTCTGAGAGACGGTCGCCTCATCTCAGAAGGGACCTCGCACTGCAGGCTGGATGGCTCACGTTCACGGAAGCCTCTCCAACCCACCACAGGTGGCTGCTGGGAGATGTCACGTGGGGCCTTCACAGGGCAAACTCCAGCTCTGTGGGAGACTGTGGACAGGCGGCGCCACCTCTTTGAGCCTCAGAGTTCCATCTGAAAATAACAGCACCTGTCACGTGGGGTTCCGTGGGCGTTAGAGGAGACACTGCACAGGAAGTGCCTGGCCAAGGGCTGGTCCACAGACATGCTCCATGTCAACTGTAGCTGTCAGCCCGGCGAAGGTCCCTTTCTCACGGCACAACACACATATTACACCTAAAACACTGCCCCATGTGGGAAGACTCTCCCACATCACTTCACACAGCCCCTCCCACCCCCACTTCCGGCCGCTGCTCAGTTCAGGGCTATGGAGATGTTCCAACCTCATTCGCAAGGCCACCCGGTCCACTCTGCTCAAAGGTTCCCTGAGTACCTGTCCTGGCGTACCTCCATGGGGAAGGCTGGCACCTGTCCAACGCGAGGAGCTGCTCGGCACTTAGGCTCCTGATGCTTGTGAACACACTACCTGCGTTCTCATGTGAGCACACTCGGGCCCTGTGCCTTTAACTGTGTGGACAGGCCCCTCAGCCTGTGGTTGGATGTCTCAGGTGGTCTCCTGCTGTTACTTGTTTTGACCTTGAGAACGAGTTGTGGGATCCTTTCTTCTCCAAGTCTTGGGGTTCAGAAACCCACCAGCCTTTCCAATACTCTTCACTAAAGCATTTGCCTTCTGAATGAGGTTGGATCTTAGCCCGCAATGGGCTGGAGCCTGATTTCATGCATCTCTGGGTCTGGCCCTTAACCCGCTGCTTGACTCAGAAGAGGCACCTGGTGAAAACCTATCCAATCACACCTTTCACCAATTTGAGTGACATAAGAATGTTGAGGCCCAGACTGTGCCCCAGTTTCCTCATCTATGAAGTGAGATGCTTCTGCCCACCCACACCCACCAGAGAGGGAAATGTGCACCTCCCACACTAGCACATAGGAAAGAGATTGCTATTTTTATGTAGGCCTCCCAGAAGAAGGCCTTGGACTCCCGTTTCCCGCAAAGGTTGCTGGTCAAGGTGGTCCAATGAACAATGGCGTATGCTTCTCTCAGCAGAGTGGCTTGAGGGAAGCAAACCCTGAGACAGCTCTCGGGAAGTGTGCTGCTGGGCTTTGTACGTGTGTGTGTGTGTGTGTGAGGTTTCCACAGGATATTTTTGCAAAACCGCACAGCATAGAGATTGTTTTATGTAAAAGATAAGACAGGCTGACCCATAAGCTAATTGAATCATGCAAATAACTACTTAGCCCTGGGAGAGGTCCCTACAGGCAGGCTGAGCGCCTGCGTGAGGGAGGACAGCTTTGGAGGACAATCTATTTTATAAAGTTTACTCTCACAGTACAACTGCCCCAAGATTAATGGGAATGGTGGCCCTAGACCTTGTTTTGCCTGGTTCCACCAACTGAAATAGTAGAAGAGTTGTATTTATCATAGACAATTTGCTGCAACTGATTAACATTAATCTGATTTCCTATGAGTCAATTTCCTTGAGATATATAGCAAACAGGCCAATTACCTGTTATTGACTTCTTTTATTATAAAGATTTAGGTATTAGCAACAGATGTATATGTAAATACATGGAATTTCTAACCACTTAAATAAAACAAAAACAATGTTTAATCTAGTTAAAGTATTTCTAGTTGGTCTTACATTTTTCAAGTTTAGAGTATTTTAAAAGATATGTTAAGAAATGTTGTGGGTTTGTGCCATTTTTTTTTAAATCACACGTGAGGCTCGCTCTTTTCAGATACACTTCTGCTTGTTCTTAACTGGTATCTCACAGAAGTTATGAATTTAAGACGTGAACGTGATAAGACTGGTTACTTTTTACAAATTCCAACAAAGGTTTCTCTATCTAGCAAGCGCCACCTGCATCCTTAGGTCAGGAGGTGGGAGTTGCCAGGGCAGAGACCCGGCTCTAGTTACCTTATGGCATTTGCTTAACTGTCATGAGCTGTCGTTTCCTAATCTATGAAAACGGGGACGTTTTCCCTGCGGCATAGGGCGGGCACGAGGGTCAGGAGGACTGCGGTGCAGCAGGGAGCCCGGAGCCTGCACAGAGAGCCCTCCGTCAGGAGGGCCTGGTCTTTCCTCCCGACATCGCTGTTTGCAGGCCGCACACGTCGCGCCTGGGCCTGCCTCTGCGCGGGCTCCCTCCTGGGCCTGTCCTGGCTGGCTCACGTGGTGGTGTAAGAAATGGCATGAACATTTAATCATGAAAGCAAAAAGTTTATTCATGTTTGAAACTACATATAACTACCACGAGGAAGACTTTTTCAATCCAGGGTGTAATCCAGTTAGAAAGGAACACGAAACGTTTTTAATACATTAGAATCACCGCCACAAATTATTTTCATGACTCAATCAGTTTCAGAATCGCATACAATACAAAAAGAGAGAAAGGAGGGGGGGCCCCCATTACACAGGGTGAAATATACAGTACTGAATACTGAAATCTGAATGCATCACAATTAGTCGCCGCTTTTTTTTTGCATGAATTAGTAACAAGATGAAGAACATTCAAAATGTTTCTCAGTATTTACAACAGTTTTACTGATCCTGTTTTAAGACCCAATGTTTCCACTCTCATTTTTTTAAAAGTTGCAAATGCAACCCTGATTTTTCTTTTAAAAGATTACAATGTACATTACATTTCATGAAGGGAAACAAAGAGTTAATTACAAGATGCAAAAAGATAAGAAAGAGACAAACTACAGCGTGAGTATTGTTCAGAGGTAGTAAGTGAGCACTCTAAGCTACAGAACATGTTGAAATTCTATTGGTTTGTATGAGTTCGCATGAGGTAATAAAGCTGTGTTTTGATTGGTGAGATGTATAAATACTCTTTTGCTACACTATATACAACACTCCAAAGAGCAGGGCCTTCATCAGCGCCCAGAGGACGTAGCAAACCTTGACAAGCCTGTGCAGCACCCAGCGCACACCGTAAAACCCAGACGGATCTCATGTTCACCTCTATCAGCAGCAAGTACCTTCAGCTCCCAGCACAATCTGGATCCATAATTTAATTACCAAGCAGACTCTGGGCACTGGTGCTTTCAGAGAGAGAAAAGATGCTACCAGTCTCTGATCTAATTATAACACGAGAGATCGCAACACAATGTGACGAGGGAGATTCTTAAACACAACCATCATTAACAGAGATAGCCAAACAGCTCCTTTATTCCAACTCCATTAGCGATATGAAAGAAAGACAACCAAAGTCTGCGATGGAAATAAGCAAGAAGTTCAATTTAGGTGAGGCGAGTCTTTGCATCTGCCGTAACGATTGAGGTTTGGTATATATTGTACTTTTTTACCCTTTAAGGCCAAGTAATTGGCAACTGTGAAACCATTCATGTAAAATATTGACAATAAATTATGATAAAGTAGCTACAGGACTGTCAACAATGTTAAATCTTGGCCTAATTGGATAAAGTGCTTTTTTAACATTGTGTGTTTTTAAGTATAAATACAAATGATTATGATTCCTTAAAAAACAGATTCCCAAGTTCTCTAATAAGACAAGGTTTTACAGTAAAGCTGTAGATGGTGGGCTACAAAAACGCGTTCCTTTTCCTCCTATTGCTCTGAATGCACTTATCAAGGCATGTCAGCTCAGGGAAAAGCGTTGCCAGGGATCAGTTAGAGGTATCAGAGTGCACACTTCCTGGGCCTTCTGTAGGAGAAGTCACAGAAGATGGAGTTGTTGCGTCCTGCCAGCCTCCATTAGCCTGAAAGGAGAAACACAGTTCAGCGGGTGCACGTCTACATATTAATTCTACCCCCCAATTTAAAACACCCAGATGACAACATGAGAGCAAAGATGCATTAGCAAAATGTATTTTCCAAACCCACTTTGGCAGCACTGTGAAGCATGTGTTAAAGTGGGATTAAATGCATGTAAAACAAATCCATCCCACCAAGTAAAGACTTGGCAATAAATCAGCGTGCTGAAGGAGGGGTTTGGCTAGTCTCAAGCTGGCATGAAGCTCGGCCTTTGATTTGATGGCAAAGATAAAGTGACTCAAAAAGAAATCTTCTAAGAAGGGAGCAGCAGAGAAGCTCAGTGCAGTGCCTCAGCAAGAGCTCGGGCTCTGTGAGGTAGAAACTTCAGCCGGGCTTAATCCTCATTTCCATAGAGAACTTGCCCACCCTTATCCACACGTGCCTGACAGCCAGCTACTCTAAACCCTTGGAAATGAAGGCCAGACTTTCCTTCCAAATAGGATCCTCCAGAATGAAAACACATGAACTGTGGAGGGGCACACGCTATTCAAATCTGTATTCCAATTATCTCTAACTGGAGCTCCTATTTGGGATCTTGCTACCGCCTTTCACATGCCACTGGTCCTTCCTGCCTCAGGTCTGCATCAGCAATAACAGTACTCAGAAACAAATTTGCCTCATGTCTTGGCCTATAGAGGCAATTGCTGAAATCAATGTCTGATCAGATTTCTGCTGTGGCAGACAGCTTGTCGCTACATATTTTTATGTCAGTCAAGAGGGAGGTGCTGGGCTTGTGAGTTGGGGACACTGAGTGGAAGTGACGGGGCAGGCCTTTCCAGAGAGCAGGCGAGGGTGAGCTGGCTGACGCCCGGTGCCTGCAGCACAGGCCGGCCTCACGCTAGGCTGCCCTCAGACCCGCACCGCCCACACCAATGTAGCTGCAGGTCACGGGGCTCCCCAGGACCCCCGCCTCCCTCACATCTGCCTGCAACTTCTGCGAAATTTCTTCTTTAAGGTTTGTGTCACTAGGCCACTGAGAATTCTCTAGATTCCCTGCCCAGCTTGGATCCACAGTTAGAGGAGCCCGAGCTGGGAACTTTTCCTTCTCCCGTGGTTGCGGTTCTCGGAGAACTCTCTGTCTTCTGACCAACTGCACCGTTCTACGTATAAAGCACCTCTCCTCTCTCTAGGATCACAGAGAAAGGAGTGGGGACCGCACAACACTGCTGAGATGACCAGAGCCAAAGAGAAAAGATTTTCCAGACTTGAAAACAAATTCAGGTGGGGGGAGGGGGGACAGAAAAAGTGACGGCGGTGTATTTTCAAAGCCTCAAGAGTGCAGGCAGCTGCTGACATGCTATACGTATTTGTGTGGACTCTTAGAAATCCTCTTCTCTGTCTAAAAGGTAAGTTGTTTTCACCCTCAGGTATGAAAATCTACTTAGAAAAAGAAGAACTCTTACACAGATACAAGTCTAAAGATATTCCATCTGAAGTAAACATCATTCCTCTTTTATCCAAATTTATAAACAACAAATGTACAATATTTTTACCCAGCGTGGCAGCTGGAGGAGAGGTTGTCAGCAAGCATTCTTTTTTTCAAAATAAATTAATCCTTACTCTGGTGGTTTGAGATTATGCACTGTATTATACAACAGCGCCTTATCAAGCCTCATCAGTGAAGATGGAATTCATGTCTGTAAAATGCTGCAGGCAATCACAGTTTCATATTTTATCATGTTGATAAGGATATCGCACATTCTCTGAAGCATTTCAAAACACTTAAATGAAAAAGGAGAAATGCAACTAAAAGGCTTTTTATATGGTTTGTTGTGGGTTATTATGAGTTATTTATAAACCCAAAAAGAAAGATTTGACATTTCAAATGTAAAAGATTTGAGTATTTAATGGTCCTTTTTCCCCTTTACAATTGAACATCTTCAATCACTTTTTAAATCATTAATATTTACTCTCATAGCAAGCCAAGGCCCTAAAGGGGGAGAATTCTGTCCACTTTCTTTCTGACTCTACCACCATGTGCCAGGCAGCCCATTTCCTCCCTAAGTCTGGACTCCTGGATCCTGCCCACCCCTCGGCCCCAGCTCCACCCTGGGGACCCAGTCCCCTTGGCTCCCTTTTAAGAGCTTTCTGCCATTTTCCATCCATGTCAGGATGGAGGGAAAAGTAAAGTTTTGGTGAATTGGCTACAAAAATTATTATTTCCTCCACAATTAAAAACCAAGAGGCCATTAAAAGGCTGATTATGTTTGCATTGCATATTGACAACACAGCAAGTCACTCTTAAGAAGGGATTCTTTGTTTAGCTTGGTTTGCTGATTGGTCTGGGCCCTCCAAGGTTATTGCCTTCACCTGAGCTGTGTCTGGGACTTCTTCCTGCTGCTGGATTCTAAGATCAATGACCTGTGCTTCACCATCTCCCTGGGACCATACAGCACTGCCAGTAGGAGACAGCATCCTAATGGGTTGGTGCTTAAGTCCCTCTTGATGACAGAACACCAGACACTATGGGCATCTGTGGGGACTTCTAAGGGCACCTAGGTAACATCAAGTATTTAAGTCCATAAAATGAAAGTGTAGTGAAGACACTGCCTTCCCCACCTGCCAACAAGATGAGAAGCCAGGCCAAATGGCCATCAGTTTATTTATTAGTCACTGTTTATCTGACACTGTTCCTACAGCTCTTCAAGCCTGGTTCCCCAGAGTACTCACATTTAAATTGTGTGGACTGTACAGCGAATTTCCTCCAAGGCCATCACTGTAGCCTCCCGTCTGATTGATAACATGACGGAGGGTATCCACCTAGAAGGAGACGAAACAAAACGCATCATCGCAAATCTATTAAACACCATCACTTACAAAAGGAAACAGCTTGAACTATGTGTGCCACGAGGGGTTAGCATCTTCAATGAAAGACAAATCTATCAATCAAATGTGACTGGCAGAATTTCAACAATTCTTTGCATATTTAGGCTCACGCATCTCTGTTTTTTATGCCAGCCAAACAGTAACATCTTCATGGCAATGCAAGCTTTCCATCTCCACCGACCAATGTGTGCAGTGGCTGTGGGTGGGAACTCCTTACAAATGTGTATACTGGATCTCTCTCTCTCACACACACATGCATCTATGTGCATAAAACTGTTCTCAGTGAAGAGGACGAGAACAAAGTTGACCCTGGAGTATACTTTAAGAACTTAGGTTTTTATATTCTGACTTAAAAAAAACAACACAGAAACAGTAATATGTTTTAAAACCATAAATACACTGGCACACACAATTTTTCTGGTCTATTTTGGTACAAAAGTAAGATGCACCCAACCCCTCTCCATGAGCTCAAGCCAGAGCCGAATGCATTCACAAAATTTATCAAGTTTGAATCATCGAAAGTCACTGTTCACTTGACTTCTCATGAAATTAAATGGTGGGGCAGATGGGTCCCGTCTGGAAGCACCCAGCCCAGGTTCTACACAGGTGTGCAGACCACTTCCATGGGGTGAGAGTAAGGAGTTTTGAGCCCAAACCCTACCCTGCTAGAAAGGCCCCAGTTGGGGCATTTCTCCTACCTGTGATTGCACATTGGCTCCGACTTGGGACCCTTGGTAAGAATCCCCATTCAGACTCTGCATGTTCATGAACATGTCCCCAGAATTTGGGAGGTTAAAAGAACCAGAAGAACCTGGAAAGGAAAGAGTTAAGTAGCTGAATAACAGAGAGCTACACACACAACCCTTATGACCTACAGGCAGGGAAAGGAGGAAAGGTACAGCAGGGAAGGATGTGCACAACATGAAGCATTTCCAGATCTAAGGATAGAGAGTAACTCCAAGAGTTAGGTCCTGTGATTCGTGTCACATCTAGGAAAGTTCTATCAATGGGGAAGCCCCAGTAAGAAACAAAGAGAAAATAAAAATAAACAGAAAAACACCCAGTAGCTGGCCTGGAACCATCCCTTGTTTTCATTTATCACCAGGATCTGGTCATTAAATGCGCTCTTCACCATCATTAACTGCCATGGTGGACAATTACACAGAGAAGAAACATTTTTCCAAAGTGCTTTCTTAGCTATACACTCTACCTAACTCTCCTTTCATCTGTTTTCATGTTCCATTAAAAAGAACCTGGGCAGGGGGTAGGGGGTGGGTAGGAAGACAACAAAACAAACCAAAAATCACTCACTTTCTGAACTTTTAAAGATATATTAATAGATCTCTTTTAAAAAGTCCTTGAATTGCTTCTCAAGTCCATTTGTTTGAACTTGCTGCACATCTTTCATTGTTACTCAAGTTCCCTATAATTTTAAGTTGTTTCTAATTCCATCACAATGTCACATAAAATTTGGCCAAAATATATTTGAGGAGCAAATTGTATCTATGTATTAAGTCCCGTATCCCTTTTGGCTAACTACCTACTAATCCCAGCAGGCCAGCACGGACGCTGCAGAAGCGCTAAGCAGGGCAGCGACTGGAGCGTGCAGCTGCATTAGGTAGAAAGCGAGACTGTGCTGAACCCCAACATCCTAGCTTTATTCTACAGCAATGGGCACTTTCCCGTTTCTGCTACTTCATTCTATGACAGACACGGCTGACCTTACAATGGTAGAAGAACAATACAGTTAAAATAATCATTAGTGATGGCACTCGGCCTAATTGCTGAATTAAAAACCACTACAAAGTGTGAAAGTTCCAGAATCTACCGGGAGCACGTGGAACTCGCTGCGGTCTCCAGGCTCTGGCCCTCAATCGCTCACCCACCCCAGGAAAGCCTGCGTTTTCACAGAAGCCTTCCTCTACAAGCCCACTGTGTCCTCAGCAGGGCTCTTGTTTCCTGGCCTGTGGGACAGGGCTTTGCGGCACGAGGCTGGCTGGGCCGAGCGGGAGTGAGCACCAGTACGCACCGGAGTTTGGCGTGGTGGGCGAGTTGGTCTGGTTGTTCTGCACAGCTGCGGCCACTGCGTGTGCGGCTGTCACGGCTGTCTTCGCAGCGTAGAGGTTGGCTTCTTCCTGAAACTTGCCGATATTCTTCTTGTACCTGATTCGCTTGTTGCCAAACCAGTTGGATACCTACAAATCACAGGGACATGAGGGAGGAGAAGAGAGGTCAGAGGGGGGAGAAGTCAAACTTCCAGGAACTGTTGGACACCAAGGGGATCCCTCGGGAGACACTCAATTCTGAGCCTGTGATCATACCCCATGGATAAGGCATAATGGTTTCGGGAGTCCCCTTTCTCTTTTGGCAAACCTCTCGACACTCTTGGAAGGATACAGCTTCTGGAGCTAGTCACAGCAACACTAAAATGGCTGCAAGCCCTGTCGTTTATAAAAAAAAAAAATTCAATTGGTGTATACCAATTAGTATATAAGTGACCAGTCCCACCAAAAGTAGCTAAAAACTAAAGGAAATGTTTGTTAAGTTAGGCAAATAATGAGAAATAGTTGAGAAGGAATGACTTATTCTTTCTGGGTCTCAAATAATTTTGGCAGCTGTATAGTAGAAATCATGTTTGGTCTGCTGAAAAGAGTAACATCAATTAGTAATGGATGAAAAACCCCTTTGTCTCCTGCCTTAGAAGATGCTGTATATCTGCCAGGATGGTTGCCCAAGCTCTGCAGTTCACACGTGAGAAGGTCACAACTTGACAACTCAAACAACTCCAGCAGTATCAAATGCAAATACACAGGAGCCGCTCTGATTTCATCCGGTGGACTACACTTATTTCTTTTGCAAACTACTTATAACATCAGCCAGTGCAAATGGAAGAGATTTCTAAAGAGGATCTTGTCAACAGGCAGATTTTATCACATTTCACTGATAGCAAAACTTCAGCCTCAGACTCATGGCTCAGTTACGTTGCGTATTCAAGCACCTGTATCTGAGCTATATAAAGAAGCTAAAACCCACACAGCTATTTATAAGAAGGTACCAATTGCTAAATAAAAGGCTCTGGCCTCTCTTTTGTTAAAGTAACTGTTAAAAAATATTTTTTCAATAATTTCTTAATAATATCAAAGGGGCATGTTGCTACTGTATCAGCCTGGGTGGGTCACTGTTTTACCCGGAACAGTTCTTCAGAGCCCGGAGGAAAAAGGAGTGGTATGAGCCCTCCAACCCAATTTATATCAGTGGGCATGCTTGTTCACCACCTTTGCCAAGTCTTTAATTGCTTTGGAAAAAGAACTCTCATTCTTCAACCTATGGCACTCATCCCTCTGAGAGAAGCCAGAGAGCCCTGGCAAGGGAGCCCCATGAGGAAGACAATGCTGGTCTCGCCACCGCCACATGCTGTTCCCTCCTGGGGAATCACTGTGCACACAACACATGGGCAGGCACACTCACCGAAGACCTCTGCAGCTCCCGCGAGCGTAAGTTCAACAGACAGGAACAAGCGAAAACTCATCGGGAAGAGAACGTGGTACAGATCGGGACTCCATAGCTATTTCTGTTCCACCACCGTTTCTTTCCCCTGAAGGACTGTATGCATCCCTTCTTTCCTTCATACCAAATAGCAGAGCTTATCATAACTATCCTTTAATGACCATCCCCTATGTGCTTGCCCAGCATTACACAGAGTCCTTCACATACATTTTCTCATTTGATCTTAACAATCTCAAGGCCTAGGTAGTGACTGAGGTGGTTACAATAGGCATCCCACCTGTCCCATATCCAATAGCCTTTCTCACTTTCCTCAACTTGTCTGACCCCTTAGCAGCGTTGGATACTTGTAATTACCGCCCCTCCTTCTTAAGGCACTTTCTTTGCAAGGTTTCTATGATACTGTGCTCTTGCTTCTCCCCCTTCCCTGACACACCAGGTGTGTGTGCATGTGCACGTGGGCGTTTTCTCCAACACTCAGCTCTTGGCCCTCTTTTCTTTCTCATTGAGCAACCATATCCATATCAATTATTTCCACTTCTGTCTCTGTGTGGATGCTCCCAGGTTCCATCTCTACCCCTGACTTCTATGAAGAATTTCAGTTCTCGATTTTTAAGACATTTCCATACAAATGTTCTGCCATGACCTCTAACTCAATAGTCTGAAATGGAACTCACGTGTCCTCTAAACCTGTGCCTCCTTCTCTATTTTCTCTTTGTGATCATGGCATCGGCACCTCCAGAGACATGGGACTCACTACCTCACAGAGTCCCGATTCCACCATTAAACAGTTCTAATGGAGATACAGTTCTCTCTTTGGAACTAAGATCTAGTTCCTTTTCATTTCTACTCATTGGTTTTAGTTCGAGCATATAGACCAGGGGTGTCAAACTCATTTTCACCGGGGCCACATCAGCCTTGAGGTTGCCTTCCAAGGGCTGAATGTAATTTTAGGACTATATAAACTGTGCCTTAACAGTTAAGCGAGAGCTCGGCGCTGCTGCTGGGTAGAAACAAGGTGCCAGGCCAGATAAAACCAGGTGGAGGGCTGGATCCGGCCTGCGGGCCTTGTGTTTGCCACCTGTGGTCTAGATTGTCACATACAAGCTCTCAACAGTCCTAAGCGACCAAACCCTTGTCTGCTGTCCCTTCTTTGAGTCACGTATGCTTGGGACTGGTGTGCATGGTAATTGTGTAGGATGTGGCAGTGGGAGGAGGAGTTAGGAAAGTCCACAGGTGAGGAAGCAAGGAGGGCCTGAGCCAGGGAGAGCGGTAGGTGGGAGTGGAGAGGGCAGATATCAAGAAGGAAGAACAGGCCGAACGTGGTCACTGACTAGCTGTGGAGGTCAGGGACGGGAGAAGCCACAGATGACGCTCATGTGGTGCCCAAGCCTCTGAGGGGTGGGAGACAGATGCTCTGGGAGGAATTTCTGCACCCAGAGAAGTCAGCCTCAGTGACTTTTAGAATCCAGTCCCATACCAGAAGTATATGACTCTAAAAACAAAAGTTCTCAGGGGGTGGAAGGATCAAGAAAAAAGGACTCATGGACATGGACAACAGTGGTGATTGCAGGGGGAAGGGGGCATAATGGGATTAAATGGTTATGGAAACATACAATAAAAAAATTAAAAATAAAAACAAAAACAAAATTTCTAAATTAAGATCAAAAAGGGACCCTAACAGTATCCATTCTGATTATGCCCGTTAACGCAAGATTTCTTAGAACCTACCTCACTTTTCACGAGTACGCTCTCAGCTCAGGAGGCAGACCTAGCCGGTTGGCAAAAGCTCCTTCCACATATACTCCAACTCTAGCTTGTCTGAACAGGACTGACAGGCCTTCGAAAGAGTTAAATATTGACTACATCTATAGTGCAAAGGGAGATACTCCTGGCTGAGAGGGAATTTGGCATTTCTTAAGCATAATTAATGAAAATTCCCCAACTCTGAGTTTAGCAACAAAGGCCCATCTTAGAATTCTCTTCTTCTAAACAATTCTCTGTTGGATTCTGTGCTTTGTAGTTAATATTACCTTGACAATCAGAGAAGCTATAATACATTAATGAAACCTAGCCTGGAAAATCAGATTACAGTTTTATTAACAGTTTCATAATTGAGAAATCTCTGTACCATTGACGGTCTCATCTCTAGATATGTAAGAATCCAGTGTTTATGCATACCCCTGGACCAATCAAACAACAGTCATCACTAATAAAGGTTTATTTAATTCTCACAGTAAAATTTTAATATCACCAGCAGCCTGGGGAAGCTTTAGCAAGTGGATTTGCTTGACATCAGATCGTTTCTATTCTGCTAGTCCCAATACTTCTTAATCTTTAATATCAGGCAATTAAAATTAATGGCCACTCATCCGAAGCTACTGTGGGCAGTGTTTCCTTGACATCAATTGTTTGATGGGATTACCTAGAGGTTAAACTAACAAGCAAGGTTTAATTGGAAGCAATGAAAGAAGCAGTGATCATACGTTATGTTTAACCTGCATAACCACATCTAAATGAATATCTAAAAATGTTAAACTATTTCTCAAATTAAAATATGCACGTCACATTCTGATATCACAGATTTGGGCATTGCAAGCAATACGGCTATTAAGACCGCACTGCTGCAAATGAGATCAACGTAATTAATGTATAAATCGACACCTAAGTTCAGGCATCTTTTTTTTTTTCACCCTTTTAAAACAGATGGATACAATTAGTTGCAAAAGAACCCCTACCCTTACCCAGTAGGAAGCACCCAAAGCTGCAGATCACACGTGCCCCCTCCCACACAGTGCTCTCGGTGGAGCCAAGCCCTACACATGGGACACTAAAGTAGAGCAGAGCGTGCTGCATCTCTGAACTGCAATGGTCTGTACATTGGTCCCCAAATAGAAACACAGGCAGGAAATTGGTGGAGAGAAAGGGAATACACTGTCCTGTGTTTCTCTTTTGAGCCACATATCCAGGACTCATAGCTCTGGACTATGCAAAAGGCGAAGGGCCAGGCAAGAATTTCAAAATCAATTAAAAATGAGAATAAAAACACAAGTACTCTCTTCATTCTACTGATGTTCACTGCTACCAGCTCCCAGACTGTGAGCTTTGTGCAATCAGGGGAATGTGTAGTGAACATTTTTTTGCTGGCTGCTAATTTTCTGTGTCCTTCTGCATAGGCAAGAAGTGGCCAGAAAAGCTTCTGGTCTCTCCCATTTACTTTAGCCATGCATTTCCCATTACTTCATGGAGCTGCAGATTGTAAATTGTTTTTAAAAAGCACAATGTTTTTGCATGTAGACTCTAAGGAACAAATGAGAGAAAGACAGCATATGTACAAGGGTGGTTTCCAGGGGCTGTTGGCAGAAGGGAAGGTGGGTGGGGAGATACTGGTCAAAGGGTACAA
The DNA here is from genome assembly GCA_004026765.1 of Micronycteris hirsuta. Lineage (NCBI taxonomy): Eukaryota > Metazoa > Chordata > Mammalia > Chiroptera > Phyllostomidae > Micronycteris > Micronycteris hirsuta. The sequence goes on along the minus strand of PVJI01002318.1, from coordinate 124,701 downwards.
ATACCCATTTACAAAATTAAAAAGTTTAGAGATCTAATGTATAGCACAGCGACTACAGCTAATAACACCATATCATATACTTAAAGAGAGTAGGCCTTAAATGTTCTCACCACAAAAAAGAAATGGTAGATATGTGAATGGATGGTGGTGGTAGCTAATACTGTGGTGGCAATCATTTTGCAATTCATAAATGTATCAAATCAACAACTGTACACCTTAAACTTACACAATGTTATGTATCAATTATATCTTAATAAAGCTAGGGGAAAAGAGTAAAATTCCTTTCAAAATATAAGTAAATTCAACTTCTGTATTGACTTTTTACCTTCTTCAAAAAGGTATTCAGAACCTTTCACTCAGAGCCTTCCACTCTGAGGTAGGTAAGTCAGATGTGGGCAGTCTCACATAGTAAGTGCTTGGGACTCAGGGTTTGGTTTCCACACTCTGCCATAGTAATATCTTCCTCATGAAACTGTTGGGTGAATTAATGATTTTGGCACAACCTGGTAATTATTGGCTATTACTACCACCAAGGTTTTATCAATGAAGAAACGAGATCCGGACTATACAGAAATTGCCCAAAATCACAGAGCAAAATGTGATGGATCCAGATTTCAATCCCAGGACTTCCCATCAACTTTTTCCCTGTTTTATAATCAATTGGAATATATTTACTGAGTATCTATTACGGTCAATACAGTAAGGCCTCACTTAAGGCCACTGATAGGTTCTGCAACTTTAAGCAAAACAACACATAACAAAACCAATTTAAACATAGGCTAATTGATACAAACAAGAGTTAGGTTCCTACGGCATTTCAACGTTATAATGAAATGACGTTGCACAAAATGATGTTATTTGAGGACCTGCTATACTGTACTAGGTGCCATGGGGAGATGAAAAAATAAACATGTACCTCTCTACCTGCCTTGATTTTACAATCTGGTTATGAAAGTAATGCTAGACACACAAAATAACTAGCCAAAATTGCAGGACAGTGATGAACACACACTGAGCTGCATAGTACAGATTCTAAGTGCAGCAGAAATTTGGAGGAAGAGAAGTCCCAGCAGGTCTGGGAAATCAGAGCAGACTACCGAGGTAAGATGGAACTTGACCTGGACCTCAGCTTCAATTCAATTCAATTCAATAGTATTTTTATTGAGACTCCATCTTTCAGAGGTACAATCCTCTAGAACACAGGTGGCAAACACAAAGCCCGCAGGCTGAATCCAGCGCTGCACCTTGTTTCTACCCGGCGGCAGCACTGAGCTCTCGCTTAACTGTTACGGAGAAGTTACATTTATGCAGTCCTAAATTACATTCGGCCCTCTGAAGGCAACCTGGAGGCTGATGTGGTCCCTGGTGAAAATGAGTTTGAAACCCTTCCTCTAGAAGCTGTGTTGATACAAACAAACTGAAAACATAAGCTGCTGCCTCCCTTTCCCTAGACCTCTCCAAGATCCCAGAGACTTATTCAACTCTCTAACAATTTCCTAAAGCCCTCTTTGCAGTGAAAGGGGAGGAGAAACCATTCTAAAGGAAAAGAGGAAAGGAGAATCAAGGAGTGTTGACATGAAAGTGGTAACATCTGGCTGGCAGGAATATTTCCACTGGGGAGAAAGCAGGAGCAGTGAGAGACGGGGGGCGTGGGTATCGGGATGAGCAAGAGTACAGGCACCTGAAAGCACCTAAAGGCTCTGGCTGGGGAGTGTTCCAGGCAAGGAAAAGCCTGAAGAGGGGCTCTGCAGACTATCTCATACCCTGCCCCCCACGGGCTCAGTTAAGTTCCAGTTAAGCAAGGGGAGACTAAGACAGAGCCTGAGATTTCTAGGAAGTACAGCGAGGAATGGGTTCCGGTGAGGCCACTTGAGGCCACCCGAGGCAGCTTTACTGTCGAGGTACCTGTCCCATATCGGTGGTCTACACACTTTTTGCTGTGATACTCCCTAAAGAAATTTTGAAAAATCAGGTACCTGCTCACAAATTTTTTTCTCCTTTGCATATTTTAAAAGTTGGCACCTGCAATTTTTTATAAGTTTATGTAGCTGTAAACAATGTTTTTTCAGTTTGTCATAAATGTTGACATTTTAAAATAAAACAGTAACACTTTTCTTTAAAATATATCCAACCAAATCTAAATAGCAAAGCAATTTGATACTATTTTATTTATTTATTTTATAATTGAATTTACTGTGGTGACACTGGTTAATAAAATTATATAAGTTCAGCTATAAAAGTCTATAATACATCATCTGTGTATTATATTGTGTTCACCACCCCAAGTCTCCTTCCATCAACATTTATCCCCGCTATGCCCTCTTTTACCCCTCCCTGACTCCGCTTTCCCTGTTAGCCACCGTGTTGTTCTGTGTCTGAGTTTTTTTCTTAATCCCTTCAGCTTTTTCACCCAGCCCCGCAACTACCCTCCCCTCTGACAGCTGTCACTCAGTTCTCTATCTATGAGTCTGTTTCTATTTTGATTGTTAGTTTATTTTGTTCATGAGATTCTACATGAGTGAAATCATATGGTACTTGTCTTTCTCTGACCGGCTTTTTTCACTTAGCATAATGCTCTCCAGGTCTGTCTATGTTGTCACAAAGGGTAAGATTTCCTTCTTTTTTTTTTACAGCCAAGTAGAATTCCATTGTGCAAATGTACCACAGCTTTATACCCACTATCCATTTTAAAAATACATAAACTTGCTTTAACAGTCAAAAATTTTCTGGCTTATTTTTGTTCTTGGAAAAGTATTCATATTTCATTTCCCTCCCATGTTATTTTAATGCAATATTATTTAATGCTCTCCAATAGAAATATACGGAAATTAAAAATTTTAAATTGTTTTTGTTTCCTGTAATTATAAGGCTCTACGTGTTTACTATATCCTTCTGGATTATCACTACAGTCTAAAATTGATCAAAGCAACACAAATACTTGTTTTGATAAACAGAAACTTAGTTTGATTATCAAAAGTAAAGTTTTTATCACACATGCATTTCTTAATCAGAGGGGTATGGAGTTATAAAATGCTGATTGAAGGAGGTTTGGTTATCACTAATATTTCACAAAATCCTATGTTGTACCAGAGAGGACCTCACACTTTGGGGCAATAAGCTACTGCACTGGTGGAAATATCCCTTTCATAAAGTGGAAAAAGGCCAAGTGGGGAAGGGGAGGAGGGAAAAAGAAACCCCACACATGCTTTCCATCACAGCAGCTTTTCAAGGTGCACGGACTTTAGGAAGGAGTACATACATACATTCATACGTACATACATAAGGAACGCTGGCCAGTGGAATCCTTAAAACCAGGCATGCCCTAGGACCCTTTGGAAAATCTTTACTTATTTTGTGGAGACTACTGTCTTAAGTGAGCAGACTAACTCTGACTACATTTTAACTTCACTGTGTGAGTACAGCATGGGAGCCCCTCAGACAGCACGTGCCTCGTACAGACCTTCAGTTATACAATTGGGGCTCGGCAGGCAACTGCCTCTGTGTGTCGCAAAGACCTTTCTGGAGCTAGAAGAAGGACAAATCTGCCAGCTTCAGGAAATCAAAAATGTTCCGATTAAAGAAATCAACCTAAAGGGGTAGATACATTTCACTTATTATTTAGCATAACCTTTCTGGAGAGTAAGCTAGCAAATATGTACACACCCTCTAACTCAGCCTTACTTAGAACTTATTTTGAAGAGATATTTAGAGATATATGTGCAAAGAGATTTGCTAAAGTTCTATATTAATAGCTGAAAAAAGGTGATTAATTTATAGCACGTCTGTATCATGGAATATGATCACTGACTAAAAATCTTGAGGAAGAATACTGACATGGGGAAAATACTCATAATATAAAGAGTAGACAGGGGCAGATTTTCTTTGCATACAGCATAAAAACTTTTTGGGGGGTAGAAATAGTACACACGCACACATACCAATATATGATTATCTTTTACAGAGGATTTATAAGTCATTTCTATTTTTGTGCTTTTTTTCTATGTTTTCAAGTATTATCCAAATTGATTTCAGATAAAAAACTGTTTGCCCTGGCCAGATGACTAGGTTGGAGCATTGTCCTGTTCACTACAAGGTTGAGGGTTCAATCCCTAGTCAGGGAATACGGAGGAAACCAATCCATATTTCTCTCTCACATGGATGTTTTTTCTCTTTCTCTTACTCTCTTTCCCTTCCCTTTTCTCTTAAAAAAAAAAAATCAATAAACATATCCTCCAGTGAGGATTAAAAAAAATTGTCATAAAAAATGTACTTTTTAAAAAAGATTTTATTTATTTATTTTTTAGAGAGAGGGGAAGAGAGGGAGAAATACAGGGAGAGAAACATCAATGTGTAGTTGCCTCTCACATGTGCTCCCCACTGGGGACATGGCCTGCAACCCTGCCTGGGAATTGAACCGGTGACCCTTTGGTTCCCAGGCTGGTACTCAATCCACTGAGCCACACCAGCCAGGGCTAAAAATTGTACTTTTTAGTGAAAAAGTAACCAATCTGTTTTTTAAAACAACCACTTAGAACTCATTTAACCTTTAAGAATGTAAGTGCCTGGCCCTGTGCTGGTCCACATAGCTCCAGGAATCAACAATTCCATTGCTGTATTCTAACTGGAGGATGGGGGTGGCAGGTCCAAGAATTCTTTTTTCTTTTCAAATTTTTAAAGTATATTTTATTGATTATGCTATCACAGTTGTCCAATTTTTTTTTCTGCCCTTTATATCCTTCTGCCTTGTATCCTCCTTTTCTCCAACATTTCCCCGCACTCCTTAGTTCATGTCCGTGGGTTGTACATGTAAGTTCTTTGGCTTCTCCATTTCCTATACTATTCTTGTCCATTTCATACCTACCATTTACGCTTCTTATTCCCTGTACCTTTCCAGCCATTCTCCCCCCTCCCCATCTCCACTGATGACCCTCCATGTGATCTCCATTTCTGTGATTCTGTTCCTGTTCTAGTTGTTTGCTTAGTTTGTCTTTGTTGTTGTTTTTTTTAGGTTCAGTTGTTGATAATTTTGAGTTGTTATCATTTTATTATTCATAGTTTTGATCTTCTTTTTCTTAGATGAGTCCCTTTCACATTTCATATAATACGGGCTTGGTGATGATGAACTCCTTTAACTTGACCTTATCTGGGAAGCACTTTATCTGCCCTTCCATTCTAAATGATAGCTTTGCTGGGTAGAGTAATCTTGGATGTAAGTCCTTGCCTTTCACAACTTTGAATACTTTTTTCCAGCCCCTTCTTCCCTGCAAGGTTTCTTTTGAGAAATCAGCTGAACTTTAGAGTTTATCCTTAGTTTTGCTTCCTTGCATAAAACACGTTTAAGGAGAGGATCAGCACTTGTTTGGAAAAGAAGCAGCTGACACTAAAACATCATTATTGAGATTAGCAAACTAAAAATTTATGAAGCACAAATCTTAGAGAAATATGATTGTGTTTCCCATGTTTACTTGTGATGCATACTTTATGTACTGTGCCTAATTAAATACAACAGATTATGAAACGCTGAAATGCCAAGTTGTATATAATGGAACATGCAGCATATTTACATGGTAAACAATTTTACCTCTAATAAATAGTTTCTCCCTAATCAATATGTTTTCATCTCCATTATGTGATTCAATCTGAAATGAGGGATGGAAGCCAGAGACTGTTCAATTTTTTAAGTTAATGATGTTACTAAACTAAATCTCATTCTACTTCTCTCCCTCCCAAGGGTGCATACTCAGTATAAGGACAAAAAGCCTGGACACACTGTAGGTAACCACATGTGTGTAGTCCCTTGAGAACGCAGAAGGCAGTTGAGCAAAGGCTTGAGAGCCAGACAGACCTGGATGTGAATCCCAGCTCTGTGATTTCCTAGCTGTGTTACCTTGGTCAAGCCATGTCATCTGATGTTCTCCTTTCCTGATGTACAAGATGGGATAGTGATGCATACTCCTCACAGGGCTGTCATGAACATTAAATGAGATAACATGTTAAAATACACAGGACTATGCCTGAGATGTACTAGGCAGCCAATAAGTGTTAGCTCTCCCTTTTTTTTTACAACGGACAAGCAACAAGAGCAACAGCAACGAAACCCTCTACAGGCTCCAGGTCAGGCTGCCTTTTTCATAAGAGCTTCAAATTCTGGGGAGAGCTGGTCGGTGCTGGTGGGGTACTGGCACTGGGGGTGGGGGAATGGGTAGCAGTAAGAAAGGGGAAAAGGGGGTGTTCCCCCATATACCTCAACAGAATAAACTTCCTATCAGAGGAGAATAAAACCCAGACCAAGGACTCCTGTCTGCCACACACCCGCCAGGCTACGTCTCTGCGTGAGGAGCTGATATACTACACCTCCCGGTCTCTCCTCACTCCTGCCCCAACACAGTCACTTACACGACAATGCAGGGGACCCAGAATTTGTAGGAAACCTGGGTTTATATCCGACTTGTATCTATACTTATAATAGCAGCCATTTACGGAGACTTCATTATGAACCAGCTATTCTATCAGGAACTTTACATGTATTATCTCATTTACAAAAGATACAGTTTTCCTAATGTAGAAGCCAGGGTCAGAAAATGTATATAACTTGCCTGAGATCACACAGCCTTTCCTGTGCTTTTTCCACTATGCCTTCTCTAGTAAGAACTGTTTTTATTTAATACTCTTTAATTTAAAAAATTTTAAAAATTGTTTATTCAATTTTATTTCTTTTCCTTTGTATTAAATGGCTAGGGCTACAAAAGTATATTCTACCTTTTCATTGCAAAGTATTTTGGCTCTTTTATGGTTAAAACATGGGCTAGCCCAAGAAACCAAACCATTTTTTTTTCTTTTTAGAAAATAAGTACCAAATTCCTAACAGTTGTCTTGAAAACCAACTTTTGAAACACAACCCATTTCTAATGGGAAAACTGAACAAATAGAAATTCTGTTTCCATAGTATTTGAAATAATTTAAAACAGATTCACTTGTCAAGTACTTTTTTTTTGAGGCTGTGAAAAATTTTATTGCCATAATGCACTGACACCCTCACAGTTTGGCTTTGCCCTTTCTATTCTCTGCATGATGGACTGATAACTACTCATGACAGTCACAAAGAGGTTCATCTGCAAAAGTACATAAAACGTCAGCCTCGCGGCCACAGTACGTAGAAAACAGATGACACCATTCATCTCCCTAAAACACGTGCTGAGGGGTGGCTCTAAATGACCACAGATGATGTTTTTAGTTAAAGATGTTTTTCTTTAAAATTCTCTCATTTTAAAAAATGTGTTAGGTGTACAACTAAATAGGTTCCTTCATAAGCTCCATGGAAAGCCTTTGGCAGATTTTAAAACACTGACAACCCAACTGTGAAACTGCCTCCCATCAGCTGCACTGAAAGGTGGAGCCATTTACCAGGCAGCATGCCAGAATTAAAACTCAAGAGCACTCTTTAATAAACAATAATGGACCAGATTTTTTGTCTAGATAAGTGTCATGTAAATCTAATTCCTGTAACTGAAAACATCAAAATGTATTCAGTGTCCTATAGTCAAGCCTTTGTTTCATGAAAACCCTTATTTATTTAAACACCATTCCCTACCAAATATACACCCCAGTTTTCTTTTCTTTTTAAAAATCCAGAAATTTTCACTGAATTTATTTAAAATAGAAATACTTGGCTTCAAGAGGTATGCTACCCTTTCAACACACATAATTAAGTCTCACTAAAAATGACTCACATACATTTTTAGAGTAAAAAATACACCAAGGGTAGGTCCATTCAGAGACCAAGAATAGACACAGCCCCACCTGCCACCCCCTCGCAGCCACCCAGGCCTCTCTGGCTCTTACCTTTACTGCGCCGACAAAAGCCTGGGGGCCGCTAGCACGCTAGTTTGCTGGAGCGCAGAGCCTCTGTTCTCTTTTTCTTTTGAAACCTTTGCAAGCCTCTGTATGCACAACATACCCAGCAAGAACATTCTGGCTGAATGGGTGACAAATTACATTTATTGACCGCTAATGCTATGCCAGGCTTTATACTAGTCATTCTTCATATATGATCTCATTTACCCCTCGAACCTCTGAAAAAATTATCGTTATCCTAATTTTAACGTCAAAAAATGGAAACTTCAGGTTAAATAATTAGCTCAAGATCACTACTTAATAATGGCTGAGTGGAGTCTGAGTGGCTGTTTTGTACCTTCCTATACTAAGTATGTAGGATCATCTGGAGTCAAAGTCCCAATTCCTCAAAATCTGTAGTATGAAATGACAGTACCACTGCCTAAATGGAACACAAATAACAAAACTTAGTTTTGGTTAAAAAAAAAACAACAAAAAAACCTATACTAACTACAGGGCAATGATCTAAATATCTAACTTCAGGAAATCAAGAGGGAGAAAAGGAAACTATGTATACTACTTTAGAACTTCCCACTCTAGATCTCTGATAAGGCCCCAGGGGAGTTGTGGTAACCCATCAGTTCTTTTATCCCCTTCCGCTCCTGGGCTCTGAACTTTGCTAGGGCAAGTCACAAGCCCAGGCCACTGGCTGGCTCTGCCAATGATTCTACCCTTTGACTTATCTCTGGCCAGAATTATTCATTCTACACACATTTAGAGTGTCCAGCAGGCATGGTGTTCCCATAAAGCGAACCCTGTAATAAGAGTTGTAAACATTTACACAGGGATATTAAAGTACCAAATACTGTTCTAAGCACTCATTAAACCTCATAAAATCTAGTGAGATAGGTTCCAGTTCCCCCTTATATTTTTTAAAAAGGTAGTACATAAGATACGGTTGAGAATGAATATCTGATAAAAAGCAGGTATACTAAGAAACACCTGCAAAAATACACACGACACTTAATTGCCTTGAGGATTGGAACTAAGACTCTTGAGATAGAAGGAAGACTTGAAAGAACCAATTTTTGGGTTTGTTGAGCTCTACTGTGTTTCTTTTAAATTTTGTTAATTTCTGTACTTATCTATATTATTTCCTTCCATTTTTTTTTTGGTTTAATTTATTGGGTTTTAATAGCTTGAAATGGACCCTTTGTTGACTAATGTTTGACCTCCTCCATATGAGTATATAATGCATGCACTATATATATATACCCACATGTATACATTTAATATGTTTAAAGCTATAAATTTCCTTCTATGCATGACTTTCACTGCATCCCATGAATTTTGATAGGCTGCATTTTCGTCATGATTCAATTAAAATATTTTCCAATTTCTATTGTAGTTTCATGTAACCTATGGGTTACTAAAAAATACAGGGATGGGCAAAAGTAGGCTTACAGTTGTGAGTATGCAAAACATAATTTATTCTTGTATTATTATTTATTGTATTATTTTCCATACAAACACTGTAAACCTACTTTTGCCAACCCCTGTACATTGTTTTATTTTCAAATATCTTTTTGTCATTAATTTTTACTTTGAGTCCACTGTAGTCAGAAAACATATTCTATGTTTTAAATTATTTAAAATTTATTGAGAGGTACTTTATGACCCAGAACATAGCTTTTCTGCAAATGCTAAAAAGAAGATATAATTTGCACTTGTGGGGTAGAGTGTTCCATACATGTCCATTGGGTTGTTTGCTAATCACGAAATTCAAATCTTCTATATCTTGCTACTCAAAGTGTGGTTCTGAAGCCACCAGGCTCAGAATTACCCGGCAGCTGCAAATTGTCAGGCCCCACTGCAGACTCTTTGCATTAGAACCTTTGGGAATAGGCCCAGGAATATGTATTTCAACAAGCTGTCCACATCATTCTCATACATGGTAAAGTTTGAGAAGCACTGTTCTGCATCATTACTGATTGTGAGTATATATGTATGTGTGTTCTGTTAGAGAAAGGTGTAAAAATCTCCTACAGGGATTTTGGATTTATCTCTTTTTCTTTGAAATTTTATAAGTTTTTGCTTTATGTTTATGAGCTTCTGCTAATAGATTCGTATAAATATAGAACTGCTGTATCATCGTTATCTAATGTGTCTCTATCTCTAGTAAAACTTTTTGCCTTGAAGCGTTCATTATCTGACAGAACACAGAAACACCAACTTAATTTGGGTTATTGTTTGCACGTTACATTTTTTCCCATACTGTCATTTTCATTCTTTCTGTGCCCTTATGTTTTAGCTATGTCTCTCAGAAAGCACATATAATTAAGTTTCATTTTTATATCTTGTCTGACAATATTCGCCTATTACTTACAGCATTCAATTCAGTTACATTTAATGTAAGCACTGATATGTATGGATATGAATCTATCATCTTAGTAAGTGCTTCCTAGTTGTCCCATTTACTATGATCTTTTATCCTCACCTTTCTTGTCTTCCTTCGGATTACTTATTTTTAAAATTATTCCACATCTCCTTCTTTATTAGTTGGGAAGTTACGTACTCTTTCAGTATTCTTTAAGTGACTACCCTAGAGATTATACATTCTTAACTATCAAAATCTAACACTAACTGGTACTTTTATATTAATTGGTACTTTTAACACCTTTTGCAGAAAACTCAAGAGCATTAGAACATTTATCCTCCCCTCATAACTTAAAAGGCGGTATCATTGTGTATTTTAATTCAATATAAATTGTTAACCCAATAGACTTTATTATTTTAAACAATCAGTCAATATTCATTTAGATTCACATACACATTTAGCCTTTTCTTTGCTTTTCCACTCTTCTCTGCATCACCCACCCTCTCTCTGGAATCTTTTTACTTCGTCCTGAATGATACTTTTTATATTTGCTTTAGGGGAAAAAATGGGACAAGTTCTCTCAGTTTTTTAACTGAAAATGTCTTTATTTCACTTCCACTATCAAAGGGCATTTTTGGCACATGTGAAATTATAGATTGAAATTTAATTTATTTCACTTCTTTAAAAATATCATTCCACTGTATTGTGGCTTTACTGTTTTCGTTTAAAAATTAGTAGTCAGTCTAATTGCTGCTTCTCTGAAGGCAATCTCAGTTTTTCCCTCTGGTGGCTTTTGTTTTGACTGTGTCAGTGTGCATGTCTATTTATGAATTCTGTTTGGAGACTGTAGTATTTCATGACTCTATGGTTTGGAATCTTCCATCAATTTTGGAAAGCTGTCAGCCTTTCCATTTTAAGTATTGCTTCTGATCCACTCTTACATTTGCTTCTGGGACTCCAATTACATTGACTGCAGACTTCTTACTGTATCCTCAACATCCCTTACTCTCTCTCATAATTTTCTATACTGTTATCTCCACATTCCTTAGTATGGTTATTTCCTTGTGACCCATCTGCCAGTTCACTAATCCTCCCTTCGACTATATCTGATCTGCTTTTAAACCTGTACACTGAATTCTTAACTTTAGTTGTTATATTTTTGGTTCTGAAATTCCTATTTACCTTTTTTTTGTTTCCCAGTTCTCTGAAAAAACTTCTAGAATTGCCTTTTATTTTCTTAGCTATATTAAGCACAGTGGTTTTACATTTCATATCAGATCCTCTTATTTTCTGGATTTCTGTGGATCTGTTTCTACTGTCTGTTGATTGTGCTGGCTTCAATACATGGTGTCATGTCTTCTTGTACGTCTGTCTTTGTTTTCTGATTGTGTGTTCCAGCATTGTATTTGCTTTATTTATAGAAGCAACTTAAAGCCTTGAATGATGCTATCTTTCTCCACAGAGAAATTCTATTTGCTTGGTCCAGGCACCTACAAGTACTAGCGATCCAGTTTCAAGGACTGAGGTGATGTAAACAAGCAGGTTTACGATCTCTTTGAGGGTCGGTGTCCTTCCAATGCACCCTTGGTACTAGAATGTAGCCCTGGTAGTTTAAGTCTTGACCTAAAGCAAGGGAAATAAAGTCGCCTCCCTTGGTATGTCCCAGACACCTAGACACCAATTCCCACCCTCTCAGCCCTGCCAAGTTGTCAAAAGCACTGTCTAATCTCTCTTAGTTACCCTCTCAAAATTGACAAATGACCCAGGGAAAAGTCATTTCTCTTGGCCTTACCTTCTTCTTATCTGCAAATTCCATGGGCAACATTGTCCATTCCCAGGGCTTCATCTATGAACTTACGTGGATGACTCCCAAACTACCCCTTTAACCTTGAACTTTCTCCTAAATTATATTTCTAAACTGACCATTTCCCAACTGGGCAAACCTAGCACAACCATTACAAACCTCCACTCTCCCTCCATCGAAGCGGCATTTCCTCACGCGTCTCCCATATTCGCTAATAATATCACCGTTTTCAATGATTTATTCTAGGCTAAAAACCTCAGCAATCTTCTATGACATTTTCCTCCTCAAAACCATATCCAATTACTTCCCCAATCTCCAAAACTTCAGTTCTACCAACAAAATACTTTTCAAATCCATCCCTGTTTTCTATTGTCAGTGGCCTATTTTGAATCTTTACCACTTCTTGCCTGAATTATACTAGTAATCTATGCAGTCACTCTCATTCTCAGGGTTTCCCCTCAAATTAATCTTCACATTGGTGCTAGGATTATCTTTCAATCTGATCATACACCTCAACCCGGAAATCCTTACCTTCCATAATTCATTTCATAGCACTTATTACCATATAATTACGTATGTTAGCATTAATAATTATATATATCTCAATTATCCCTCTCTCCTCATTAGAATAAGCTCCACAAGGACAGAATCTCTGTTATATGTAGCACAGTAACCAGAAATCGCTAGTTGTATAAATACTGTTGAATTAATTAATTAGTGCAAAATAGACATGTAAACTGCTCAACCTCATAATTGCAGGCATAATTGCAGACATCTAAACATCATAATTGTAGACCTTCCTCAAATCAAGCTCAAGCTTTACTTTTTACCTAAATCATTTCTTCAACAAACACTGAGTATCTATGTGTTGCGCACTGTGTTAGGTGGTAAGAATACAGTGCTAAATAAGACTGCAGTCCCTGACAACATGGAACTCACCACTTATTATGGGAACAGCATTCAGCAATTCATTATGTAGTTACAATTGTAGTAAGTACTATTAAAAATATATGAGAATATATAATGGAGGATATGAACTGGGGGTAGAAGGAAAGCTTTCTTGAAGAACTGATGTTTGAAATGAGCTTTGAAATAGTAATTAATAAGATATCTATATGTTTGCATAGTGAGGGCAGGATTAGACAATTCCAGGCAGGAGAAATAGCATAATAATAATTATTATTATATTTTCCCCTTACTCTGTGATAGGCATTCTACTAAGTCTTTACATATATTATCAATCCAAAATCCCTATAACCCTATGAAATACACACTGTTTTTGTGCAGATTACATATATAAGGAAATAACAGCAAATATATATATGAGGAAATGAGGCACAGTGAGATTAAATGACTTGTTCAAGGTTACAGAGCTAGTAAGTTGGAAGAATTTCCTCATCCTCTGAATAGAATAAACCCCCTCCTTGTACCATATTCCAAAATAGCATCCGTATGCAACTGTGCACTCCCCCAGGTAACTTTTGTATCCTGTCAGTAACATGTTTGTCTGCCTTCCCCCAGGAACTTGACATTTCCAAGGGTAAAGAACCCATCTGATTCATCCATTTTGCCACAGCACCAAGCACAATGCCTGGTACACAGTAGGCACTCAGTGCTTGTTGAGTGAATTCCAAAATTAGCTAAAACCCTTGAATGATACCTTTGGCTGGATCAAATTAACTAACTTACACTGTTTGTAGCTCCATACTCATTTTAGAAAAGTAATATGCTCTCCACATAGCTGACAGAAGAGTCAGGAAAGAGAAGAAAAACCAAAGATAAGAACAAAGGAAGTACATCTCTGGAGAAATCCAGCTATCCTGGGTGGAAGTATCACATGGTCAACATAAGTGGAATGCCACAAGGCTAGAACTTGGAGTCTGTCCTGATCTGGCGCCTCTGTCCTTCAGGATGCACTGTATATGCTCCTCCATGTCCACTCTCACCCTGCTCTAGGCTCCAAGAGGCAGAGCTATATGCCCTCAGGCTTCTGGCCAAAGGAAGTCACTGGTAGGAGATGAGAAGAAAGGAAAATGAGGTCAGAGTATGTGTTCCCTCACTATAACACTGCTTTTACTTAAGGTCTCAGTACTGTCCTCCACACGCCTTCTACGTCCTGGTTAGGTGACAGAACAGGCATTACACTAGCATTATCCTTTGTGGTTTCCCTGCACTCTGCCCACACTTCTGTCAATAGTCACTTTATTAAACTCTCCTCAAATTATTCTAATTTGAGTGTGCCATCTGTTTTCTGCTGGGACCCTGACTAATATATTGGCCTATTGGTCTGACATGCCTCACAGAAGCAAGGCAATGGAAAGGTGAGATGCAATGATCAGGGACAGGCATAAGGGGAGACTGATGGGAATACTCAAAAGGAAGGAATAGGCAAAAGGAGGTGACGGGTACAAAAAGTGGAGAGACCATGATTCTGATTATGGCTTCTTCTAAGGTGCAGGAAAACTGAAAAATACCCCATCGAAGGTGGAAACAGTCTCTCTCTCTATCCTTAGTTTGGGTATCATGTCAAACAAGTGTCAGAGATTCCCTTTTAAAAAGTCAATTCTAAAATAAATATAATACCTGACATCTCTAGAGCAAGCTTTAGGAACGAACCATGCTAATTATTGAGCTGATTGTAGAGAACAAAACCAAAAAAATCAGAGGCTTTCCTTGTTTTCTTTAAATCTTGCAGATACGCCTTATCTGTGCTCAGTGTTACAGCATCCTCAAAGCTCCCATCTTTTTACAGGCTGCTCCTTTGTTCTTTGCACACTATTTAACGACATCCCATCTCCACTAGGACACACAATCAGAGCCTTTACAGAACAGAGGGTCTGTAGCCTTCTTTTAAGACAGTGTGAAAGAACCACTTTCAACAAAACAGCTGCCATTTTCCTGCAACTTGTCTCCAGCTCACCAATTGCATACTCACAGTAAAACCTACTTCTGCCTTCCACCCACTGCCAAAGTAACTGAAAAGGCCGTTACGGAGAGCTGAAAGAGATACTGTAATTTGATAGTCATCTTTTTTCCCTTGCTCTAATTATTATTTTAACAGGCTTCTTCTTATTTTAATACATTTTTTTAATAAGGAAATCTTACTTACAAATTTTAATTAGCTTACTGAATATTCACTGCTTTGGAGTAAGTAGTTTAATGAGTAAGGAGACCTCAGACTACTAACTAGCCTGGAGTCTCTGCAGTAGCTAGGGGGAAATGATGCAGCCTAAGTGATATAAGCCCTGGCCTGTGCGTCAAAAACCAGGGCTCTGCAGCTGAGGCCTCAGGGATAGAGGAATCATACTGCCTCTTGCAGGAAAAGAAGTAAAAATCCAGTTTCTTACTTTTTATCAATTACCTCTACGTACAAACCTACAGCCTTCCTGAAGACCTGTGACTCTCATCCAATCTATTAATTTCTCTAAACATTAGTCTCCTCATCTTAAGGGTTAGGTACTTTTCTTCACACCAGATTTACAATACCAGGTCTTGCACCACTTTAAAGGCTCTAAAATATGTTAGATGAATGAATAAATGAATGAATGTGTGAATGAATCTTTATACTGCCAATTAACCTCTTTAGCATTTCAGATTCTTATCTGTGTAAAAAAAATCAATCTTTTCTTTATAGTATGTTTCAATTAGAATAGCAATGAAGAATAAGTTAATATTTTCCATTCTAAAAACATCTAGCACAAAAGTAGCGCCAGAGTTATTTAAATTCCAAATTGGAATCAGAAGAACAATGAAGTTTTTTGTGATTTGGTAACCTGAATAATGAGTGCAAGTTAGCTCTATTCCAAAAAGTAAAAGCATATTAATATCTGCTCCACTAACTAAGAATATGTGACAATTTAAGTATGATTCTCAGTGCTATGGCATTAGAAATATTTCTTCTTTTGTGAATTTTCAGGGTGTTATGTAAAAGGGGAACTCCAGCTTAATCAAACCAAACCTCAGGATGTCCAAATTAATGTAGGACTATTATAAATTGCAATTTTTTTACTTACCTGTGCCTATTATACTATATAGTGCATTCAAAAAACTATAGTATATATTAACTTAATATGTCCAAAACTAAACTCCTGATCTGATCTTTCTCTTCCCAAAAGCTGCCCTGATATACTTCATGACAAGCCCATCCTTCCATGTTCAGGCCAAAAACTGGAGTCATCCTTTACTCTTCTCCTGCATCCTACATCCTACCCCTCAGCTATCCCTTCACGATGATCCGAAATCCAGCCGCCTCCCATCACCTTTATTACTAACACCCTGGTCCAATGCACCATCATCTTATTCTGTGATAGGAGTGGCACCCTAACCGGTGTCTCTGCTTCCCCTTGCGTCTATTGTCAATATAGCTGCCATGGTGATCCTGTTAAAACTTAAGTCAGACCAGGTGACTCCTCAGTTTTCCTTAAAAGCCAGAGTCATTACCATAGTCTATAAGACCCCTGCACCATTTGGACCTCTCCTACTACTTCTACCACCTGCTCAGACCACTTTTGTCTGAGGGCACTTGCACTTACTCTTCCCTCTGCCTGAAATGTTCTGCACCAATTAGCCACACAGCTTGCCATCTCCTTCAGTATTTCCCAAAAGATATTGTCTCAGGAGGGGCTTTCCTTACTACCCTATTAAAAATTACACCCTTTAATTACCTGTTCCCTTTCCCTCCTTTTATCTTCTCCACTAACACCTATCACTGTCTAATTTATCATTTCATTTACTTATTTTATCTGTGTATATTCTCCCAGGAAAATGTAAGCTCCATGAGGATATGTTTGTTATTGCTGTATTAAGTAAACGTTTTTTAGTCAAGTAAAAATACATATATACAAAAAAGGGGCACATAGTATAGAGCTTAATAAATTTACATAAAGTAAACACACCCATGAAATCATCATTTAGAGCAATAAACAGTTCCCTTTCTAATCACTCTTCTCCCAAGGGGAACCCCTAACCTGAACCATATACTGAGAGCCTGACTTCTTTCACTTAGCATTATGTAGTTACTTACAGTCTAGTTTATTTGTTTGCATTGCTATATAATATTTGAAATATACATAAATATACTACTTTTATATACCCATTTCCCTACTGATGGACATTTCCACTGTTATATTTCCATTGTTTATAGTCTGACTATTAAGAGTACTGTTGCTAAGGATATTCTTATGCGTATCTTTTGGTGAACAGACATACACAGTTCTGTCAGTAGGGCAGGGATTTCTGCCTGTTAAATTCACAGATGTCTCTTCTATCTCTAGCACAGAATCTGCCCGCTTGTTCTATCATTTATGTGCATACATCCATATGCACTGTGTCTGCATTGTTAATATACATATACATAAACACATACATTTTTTCTGAACCACCTGAGGCTAAGTTTATACATCATAGTCCTTTACCACTAAGTAAGTTCAATGGGTATTCCTAAAACTAGAGATATTCTCTTATATAACCATAGTACAATTACAAATTGCAATTTACCTTAGTAAATTTGACTCAATAATATCCTTTATGGCATATTTCCCCTCTACTACAGTATCCAGTCTAAGGTCAGGCATTGCATTTACCTGTCAAGACTCTTTAGCCTCTTTTTATCTAGAACATTCCCACAGCTTTGCTTTGCTTTGGCATTTTTTAAAGAATACCCCCCTCCCGCCTTTTCCCTGGTAAACATTCTTCATTTTGGGTTTGCCCAATGTTTTCTGGGGATTAAATTCAGGTTACACTCTTGGATGAAATATTACACTCAATGCTCATTTGTCCCTCTTCAGTGATGTTGATTCTAATGACCTGGTCAAGGCCTTGTTCTGTTTCTCCACTCTGATTTATTTTTTAAAATCCCTTGCAAATAATAAAAGGCCCACAGAGGAATACTTTAAAACAATGTTCTTCATCAAAATTTCTCCCTAGATTTAATATTTATTGAGCTTCTTGCCTGATCCAATCTTTACTAAGATGATGTTAGTAAATATTCTATCACTGAAATTATCAACGTTTTCCTCCGTTGCTTACACTTACGTCTTTTTAAAGAAATTCTTTCCTACCTTCAAAACACTAAAGGTATTTCCCTACATTTTCTTCTGAAAGTTCCTTACTTATTCTTAATTGTTAAGTATTTAAGTAGTATTTTAAGTATTTTAATCAATAAAGAATAAATCAATTTCATATACTGTAAATCTAGCAAAAATAGTGTTGTGACAGTTGCCTATTTTCAGTGGGTTTCAATTTTTAAAAGTTAGCTTTGTATACCAACAGTTTCTGGATTCTAAATTTAATTGTATTTTAGTATGAGGTATAATCTAAATAATATTTTTTATCTTTAGAAAGTAGTTAACATGTCAAGTCTAGAACATTCTCTGCTTTAACTTCCAAACAATTTAAACAAAGGGCACTAACTTATGAGGCTAGCAACTGATGTTTCATTAGTTAAAATGTTAACATTGTTGTTCCCACTTCAGAGATGTGGGGTAAAGGTGTTGTTAAGAAGAAGGAAAAGGGTGAAAAGGGGAAGAAATAGTCAGAATTTAAATTGATGCTTGAACTGATCACTAAAATTCTGCATTGGAAGGGCCAACCTGGGAGAAATAAGATCAGAAAGTCTGCTTTTATACAGAGTAATATATCTAAAGCCTATGCTATTTCTACCACCAAAGCAATTACTAAAAAATTTCAAACCTAACAAAATCATTTTGCTATAGAAAACAAGTGAAATGACTATAGTAATAAACTATTTTTTTAAAGAATCACTGATAAGTGGGTTCCTAGCCTATTTTAGAAGTAGAGCAAAACCTCCTAGTTTAGAACAGCCGGAAGGAAAACTTTTCTCTCACTTATTACAGAAGCAAGATGTTAAACAAATCCTACATTACACACAAAATGCTAGTACTACAACTAAGGAAAAACCAAGATTCTATCAGTTCTTCAGAAATGTGTGAATGTTATAGAAATAAAAAAGAAAAAAAGAAAGAAGAGGAACCACACAAACACATTATTTTAAATTGGACCTGCAAACATTTGAATTCTAAGTTAGAAAGCCATAGCAAGAGCTAGAAAACCAAACTTGGCATCATCAGCTGGTGATGAGCATGAGCCCAATCCTAATGTTCAGGGAAGTGCACACACCTTAAAATACCCACTCGATGCAAACATACTTTTAATTTTATCTTCCCTATCTGGTCCAGCACATTATACTGTCCCTCCGTATTTCAAGTGGCAATGAGTACTACATAACCCAGATAGTGATTTTTTTAAAGACTGCATGTTTTTATAAGCTGGTAACCCAGACCAATTAACTCCATTTAAAATTGAGCCCCTCATCCCCCGCTCCTCCAAAATCAAGGTATACCACTATTTCATAGGAGAATGATAATAACTAATAAATAAAATCTTCATTGTAAATATAATTTTGCTCTAGAGGTTCTATGGAAACTAATGCCAAGACAGGAGCTAGATTAACATCTTAAACCCAGTCCCTATTTCCTTAAATAGCAATGACGCAATGCTGATATGACACGTTCATTGGAACGTGAAGGGACCTTTAGTACGTTGGACTTCAGATGCACAAGTAGAAGTATTTATTTAGAAACTACTTTAAAATGTTTGTGTTATGTGACCTTTTGGAAACACTGAAATTTCTGTCAAGAGTCAGCTTTTCCTTAAATTCCACTGCAAGCACTGGTTGGTAACTATCACTTTTGCATGCTATAAAGAAATAATACTCAAATGCCGATCTATAAGCAACAATATGGATATTTAAATTGTATTTTCAAGCCAATGCCAATAGGATATACTTATTTTTTTCAGGAGGTACAGTTGTTTATTTGTTGCCAATCCACAATCTAAATACTAGTAAATCTGTTTAAAACTAAATGCATTTTTGTTAGATGATGACAGCTAACTTATTACAGGACCCCAACTTATTACAGAGACCTTTAGAACAAAATATAAAATAACGACGAAAATGAGCTTTTTTTTTTTGTTTAATGGATAACACAGAAGCACAGAAATCATTGGGGCCCAAATGTCATAACAGCATCATAATTTAGAAAGGACTTGGTGAATTCCTCAAAGCTTTCAGCAAAGAGTTAGCTATATTAAATATCCCTTCAGCAATAAATAAACTGGTTTCTCACTAGTGGAAGCTTAGGTCAGTCATCTAAATTGGAAAAAGCAGGACTACCTGCCATTAAACTATGTCTCTTCCCATGGCACGTTCATGTCCTTTCTATCGAAGATTTACACTAGGGCAGCAGGTGACTATCTTGATTCCTTGCCACTTAGGATTTTTTTTTTTTAATTATCTAAACTTAAAAGCTTGGACAAATATGTGGAAATATCTGTTTTCTTTATATCTTCTTTGATGATGGAACATCTGGACATGACATTTGATGAGAATGCCCTGAGGAAAGAGCTGGGCTCCTGCATTCCTGGGGAAACGAGGCAAACCCATGAGTCCTCACCCACCTGTGACACTGTGATGCTGCACTTCTTGGCCAGCTCCTCTTTGGCTTCTTCACTGGGGTAGGGGTTGCTGAGGTGTGAGTAAAAATATTCATTCAAGATTTCTGTGGCCTGTTTACTGAAGTTACGCCTTTTTCGTCTATGACAAAAACCAAAAAGAACTGTAGTTAAAATCAGCACTAACTAAAGAGTAAATTTCTATTTTTAAACATTCTTAGGGTCTCTAGTCTATCCATACGGTATCATAACTTATGCTCTTGATATCCTCCAAAGCACTATCCAATTCATTTTAAGGTTTAGAATCACTAAGAAAAATACTAGAATGTGAAGTACCATTAACTTCATTCTTTAATTTATTCAACAAATATTTATTGAGGATCTAATGTGTTATAGATACTCAGTAAAGAACACGTTGAAACAAAACAAATAAGATCTACCAGAAAGTTTACAAGAGTTTGGAGGGTTAAGGTGAAAAGTAGGAAGGGGAAAGAAAGATATTAGACAAGTAACACAGAAATAAATAACTATAAACTGTGGTGACCATATCAAGTACCATGAAGGAAAAGCATAATATATAATCAAAGTGTATAAGAGGGAAACCTAGCATCGATCATGGAGTCAGGAAAGTTTTCCCTGAAAGAGTGACATTTAATGTGAGATCTGGAGAATGTGTAGGAGTTAGTCAAAGAGAGGGGGTAAGAGGAATGAGCAGAGGAAATGGTCCTGTATTAGAAAAGAGGTTGGAAAGTCCAAATGGCTGAAAGAGGCTGGAGCACAGTAAAAATCAGAGAATGTGTGAGATGAATCTGGAAGGATGGGCAGGGGGCATATTATATAGGTTTTGTGGGCCCCATAAGAATTTCTGGATTTCATTTTACCAGTAGGAAGCTATTAAAGGTTTTTAATTTTATGTTTTTAAAAAGATTGTTCTGACTGCTAAGAATAGTGGGAGGAGGACATGAAGAAAATATAGAGTTATTTAAGGAGACAACTACTATGGTCAAATTGAGAGATGATGGTAACTTAGCATAAGGTGAGAGTAATGGAAATAAAAAGATTCAAGATCTATTTGAAAGTTAAAAGCAATAGGACTTGATGATGAATTGGGTGGGGGAAGTGGGTGGAGAAGAGAGAAAAGCAAGGTAAGGAAAAAATACATCAAAGATTTCTGGATTTGTCTGCTTAACAACTGACTAGACTAAAGTGTGATTTGCTCACGGGGAAAGACTAGGGGAGAAAAATATTTCTTATTGGGAGAGGGGTGGCAAAGTGTCAGAAGATCGAATAGTTATTAACATATTTACTTCAAACAGCAAAAATATCATTTATATTTGGGTTTTGTTACTAAGGTTTTAAAGAATTCCAGCCTGAAAATGAGCATTTGTCAGACTCCACCTTAAATTAGATTCTCCACACCCTGGCCAGGTGGCTTGGTTGGTTGGAATGTCATCCCAGACATCAAAAAGTTGCAGGTTCAATTTCCAGTCAGGGCACATACCTAGGTTGTGGTTTCAATCCCCAGTCAGGGCGCATTCAGGACAGAGGCAAGTGATCAACGTTTCTCTCTCACATTAATGTTTCTGTTTCTCTCTCTCTCTCTCCCCTCTCTCCCCCATCTCTCTCTCTCCCTAAAATTAATAAAAACTATCCTCAGGTGAGGATTTAAGAAGAATTTAGATTCTCCAGTAACTGGAAAATACTTTCCACAAATAATTTTCCTAATATTTTAACTTTAACGACCTTCTCCATGATATCCTACACTCAAAAAAGACAGTCAGTGGGCAGTTGTAAATGTGTGTACCCCATGAGACCTTCTGGTTAAAACGATGTCACTAACCCAGCAGGTCAAGCATGTAATCTATGTCTCAACATTAAGGGAGAGAGTAAAGGGAGCAAGAAATCTAGGTCTGATCAAAACATCTCAGTTCGATTCCCAGTCGGGGCACACGCCTGGGTTGCAGGCTGGGTCCCCAGTGAGGGCCATGTGAGAAGCAACCACACATTGCTGTTTCTCTCCCTTTCTCCCCGCCTTCCCCTCTGTCTAAAAATAAATAAATAAAATCTTAAAAAAAAAAAACTTCTCAGGTTATCAGAACTAAAATTTCTTATTTCAGTAATTTTTGAAAGGTTAAACCATTGTTTCCTAAAGAATGAAGAAGAGAATTGAGATCGTTTGGGGGGATTAAAATCAACAGGATTCGATGATGAATTGGATGGGAGAGATGGTTACAGAAGACAGAGAGAGAAGAGGAGGAAAAGACATATACCAGGAACAGCAATTAGCATTTTTGCAGAAGTTATGGATTACTTGAAAAGAAAAACAAAGTCCTGACCTGGTGGTACTTTGAAGAGACATACTCCGATGAGTAGGTGGTTTGGTGAGCAGAGTGGAAAATGTCTAGAATACATACTGAAACTGTCAAGCCTACAGATAATTACCATACCTGATCCACAGATAATGCTTACTGAGGCCACACAATAATGTCTTGCTCATAAAAACCTAGGTTTCTAGCTTTTTATTTAAAAAATGGAAGATGAGCCACACCAGGCCTGTATTAGCAGGAGGCAGCTGGAGACCAAAGGTGAGTGATGCCTGTCCCCTCAGATATGCGGCTGTCCGCTCTAATCCTCACTGCTCCTCATCCAGCCACTCCATTCAATTCCATAATATGTAAGCCTGTGAGTTTGTCACTCCCAGTCTAAGACATGCAGTCCAGCAGCAAGACCCAGGGAACACTGGAGTAGATGACGCTGGGCATTTGTAGGGAAATGAGGACTTACGAAAGGAAGAACCACCAGAAACATATCTGGGAAAACAGATAAATTTGGCTCACTTAATAATTTTGCCTACAAGTGGTTTTAGCAAATATTGGAAAACCACAGAGGACAAACTTATGGGCAGAACACAATACCTCCCTCCAAACATTTTGGCTGGGTCCAAACTATAGTCCTTCTACTAAAAGTGCAGGAGGACCTGTGCACATTTATTCTTCATTGTTTCATACTAGCACAGGCTTTGGCTTGTCCAATTACCAAGACAATTTGAGTATGGCCTTAACAAAAACCTGGAGTGAGCAAGGGAATCATATATCTGAATGAGCATGTTTGCCTAGAGCAGAAATACCTTCCCTTCTCAGGGAAAAGGACTTGCTAAGAGATACGACAAGAACAGACAGAACTGAAGTTCAATATTTGAATTCATTTGAAGGTGTAAACTTGGTCTTATACTTTATTTATTTATTTTTTAGAAAAACATGCCCATTAAGCATTTCCCCTAAATTTCATCCCCCCAGGGTTCACCACGCACTAAGTGGCTATGCCTCAGGCCCAAGTGCAGTGGCCCGTCAGTGCCAGGGCTGTGTCCCACCAATATCGCTGCACCAACAGTAGTCTCTGTGGGGGAAGGGACGCTGCTCCAAGCTCTGCCACCTTCTCATTCTGCTCTGCGCACATTGACTTGTTAACACATTCTTCTTGGAAGAAAAATAAATCATTTAGGTGTATATATTATGCATGCAGTTATGTAAAAAAAATAGTAACTATGCATGCTGACAAGAACGGGAAAGTATCAGCAGAAATAAGGATCACAACTGTGTTAAGAAGAGATTCCTTTCTGTTGGAAGTACTTTTAAATGTCTTTATTATGTATTTTTTATTAAAATGCTCAAAGTTGGCAAATAATTAAAAAATGTTGCTCTTTTACCTCCCTAACTCTTTGAGCTTTTAGAAGTATTAAGTGGAAATCTTCATTCATCTGTTTAGTCAATAAGTTACTTTTTGCAGCTTAGTACATGTAACATGCTTGTTGGAATCATGGGAAATGTAAGTATGTAGAACTTGGTTGTTACTTTCAATGACTTGATTTAATAGGGGAGAGAGGGAATATTCATGAAAAGTTACAAGGAAGGTAGTCTGCATAAAGTTTGGTCTACAGCAGCAATTTCAACTAGTGTGTCACAAGAATTTTTAAAACATGCAATAACTGACTATTTAGTCAGGGGCACTGACCTCTTTTCCCTTCAATTGTCAAATTAAAAAATGGCAACTGTCAACACTACAATAGCTGTCTGGTGTGAATGAATCAAAATTATACCTATTCTTCTGTCAAATCAGCAAAAATATATTTTTGGTGTGCCACAGAATTTTAGTAATTAGTTTATGTGTGCCATGAGACAAAAAAGGTTGAAAATCGCTGGTCAAGAGAATTGTATAAATGTAGTCTTGGTACTGAAGAGAAGGTAAGGACCAGTCCGTGGAGTGATTAAAGGGGGCATCCTAAAGAGGAGGCATTCAGGCCAGGCCTGGGAGGAGAGCAAGGTCTCAGTAGATAACTAACATGAGCTCCAGTTATGTTCCAGGCTCCATACTAGACAACCTCACAGATGACAGCTCATAATTGGCGACTGACTTGGGAAAGGGCTGGGAGAACAGGGTTCATTACGGAAAGCTGGGAAGTGTGTGCGAGGGTGAGGGTGGGTGTGGTATGACACAGGTGGTTAGGCAGAGGAAAAGAAAGAATTCTGTTCACAGAAAACAGATAAGACCAAGACGTATTTCATTTTGGATTAAACACAGGAAAGAACAATCTAGTGACACAAGAAGGACACTAAAAATGCTCAAACTCTGATGTAATTATTTCATTTCTCAGAATTAATCCTTGGGAGACCAAAAGTCATGAAAGATTTTCATTAAAACCTTAGTCTCAAGCCCTGGCTGGTGTGGCTCAGTGGATTGAGTGCGGGCTGGGAACCAGAGGGTCCCAGTTCGATTCCCAGTCAGGGCACATGCCTGGGTTGCAGGCCAGGTCCCCAGTGAGGGCCGTGTGAGAGGCAACCATACATTGCTGTTTCTCTCCCTCTCTTCTCCTCTCTCTAAAAATAAATAAAATCTTAAAAAAAAATAAAACAAAACAAAACCTTAGTCTTGATAAAAATCTATCTAAAGTAGTACCCTCTCCCTCCATCCTTTTCTCTCCCCACCTTGCTTCATTGTTCTTCATAGCATTTATCATCCTATTACACTTTAGTACAGTATTAAATAAAATACTATAGCATATTTGTATGCTATATAGCATATTTGGGGAATATAAACCCAATTGGCAAAAATATGTCTACCTAACTTGTACATCTTTATATTAGCACAAATAAATATTTGTAGAAGAAAAGAAGGAAGCAAGCAAGCAAGGAAGGAAGGAAAAAAGAAGTTAAAATGAAAATGAAAAGGTATAGTTTAAATGCTCATAAATAAAGGAATTGGCTAAGTAAATTATCACGATTCCATCTGGTGGACTTCAACAATCATTAAAATATTATTTAATGTTAAAGCTTATATACTATATGAAAAATATTTACATATTCCTAGTAAATTTTTTTTTTTTTTAAAGATTTTTTTAATTTTTATTTTATTTTTAGAGAGAAGGGAAGGGAGGGAGAAAGAGAGGGAGAGAAACAGCAATGTATGGTTGCCTCTCACATGGCCCTCATGGGGACCTGGCCCGCAACCCAGGCATGTGCCCTGACTGGGAATCGAACCGGGACCGCCTGGTTCCCAGCCCGCGCTCAATCCACTGAGCTACACCAGCCAGGGCTCTATTCCTAGTAAATTTTTTAAAAAGCAAGCCAAATTATACATACTGTACCATTACAAGAACAGTTTTTTAAAAAGCCCCCCAAACCTGACGGAAATACACTAACACATGTACAGTGATTTTTTTCCTTTGGGTATTAAAAATGTGGTTGTTTTTCATTCTTCCTTCTATATATTTTCAAAAGTGAGCTTGGTATTTTCCAAATAGGAAAAAAATAGAATAAAACTTTAGAAAAATCTTAACAAAACAGGAGGTCATTCATATAAGGCCTTAAATGTCGGGTTAAACAGTGTGTATGTATGTGACTTACCTAGCACTGAAAGGCTACTGTGGTTTTTAATCAAAGCCAGCAGGGATTACAGAGATGCTACAGAAACAGAGAAGGTATATGGAGGACGGGCAGGGCAGAGTAAGACTAGAGACAGGGAGATTAGTAGGATTCCAGGTACAGAAGGATGAACACGAACTGAACAGTGCAAATAAGGATGGAAAGAAAGAGTTAACACGAAAAATGCTGAGAATGAAGCACTGGTGAATTCTGGTAACTGGCTTATCATAGAAGAAGGAACC
Source organism: Micronycteris hirsuta (assembly GCA_004026765.1). Classification (NCBI taxonomy): domain Eukaryota; kingdom Metazoa; phylum Chordata; class Mammalia; order Chiroptera; family Phyllostomidae; genus Micronycteris; species Micronycteris hirsuta. The sequence goes on along the minus strand of PVJI01002318.1, from coordinate 98,055 downwards.
AAAGATGACGCCGGGATTTGCTTAACCAGAAGCACGGCAGGTACATTAGGGGGCAGACGTCTCCTTTTCTGGCTGTAAAGGCTCTGTCATGAGGATGGTTCCACACACCTTGTTTTCCAATTGAGAAGCTAACTTCGTTATTTTCCTTTATACTGTAAAACTGGGATGATAATTATCACCTCTGTCAGATTCCAAGGAAGAGAAAGCCAAATAAAACAGAAACTCCTTTCCAAAGCTGAAGATTGAGCTCAAGCTCTAGCAATGCCCAAGAGGCACCCCTGCAGAGGCAGCATATGCAATACTGGCAACTGGACAATTTTTTTATTCTATCACCCAGCAGGTCAAACACACCATACACAACTTATTACCTAATTCCTGTGAAACTTGGTGAAAGCTTCAGGCAAAAGAGAAATTTTCATCCTTATAGGAGAAACTGACAGCCTTTGTTACTTGATTTGAAAAAAACAGAGTTTTGGGGGTTTTGTGGTAAAGGCTATTAACTAAAATACCGCTTCTTTCTTAGGTGCATCAGTATTTCCAACTATTTTTTTTTTAAGATTTTTATTTATTGATTTTTAGAGAGAGGGGAAAGGAGGGAGAAAGAGAGGGAGAGAAACAGCAATGTATGGTTGCCTCTCACATGGCCCTCACGGGGACCCGGCCCGCAAGCCAGGCATATGCCCTGACCGGGAATTGAACCGGGACCGCTTGGTTCCCAGCCCGTGCTCAATCCACTGAGCTACACCAGCCAGGGCCAACTATTTTTTTTTTATAAGGTACACAAACAACGTAACATGAAGGAATTCTTAGAAAACAAACCTTTGTTAAAACAGAGTTACAGACTGAAAGTATCCTTAAAAATAGTTTTTAGCATCCGATTTCAAAGGCTTCATATTCCTAAATCATTAGTAGCAGCACTAATCCTATCTATTTCCTGAGTCACCAAACTGGCAGCTAATAGCACTACCACTTCCAGACAAGAGGCTTGACAGTGCAGACGCCGTGAGGTGAATTACCTGTCCATCGTAGAGAAGAGCTCTTACAGCCAAATTAATGAAGAATCTAAAACCAACTGACCATTTTTATAGAAAATAATAAACAAGGAGTAAAAACAAAAACAAAAAAAGCCACACCAATAGATTCGCGGCCTCACATACCTGGCATCAAGGAATCTTGATCTTAAAATCATAACTGCTTCACAAGTGCTTTGTTTGAGCTGCATCTGAATGGAACTAAATTTTCGATGGATGATGCCCACCATTCTTTCAATCTCTTTTGGGGAAATGGGACGTGTTCTACTCTGCTCTCGGAGAAGGTTCATCACATGTGTAGTGAATTCATTACATGCCTGTAAGGGGGAAAAAAATCACTCTTTAGGAATCTGCTATTTTATATCACACCCAGACATTAACTCATCTGAATTTCCACCTCACTTGCAGTTACCAATGGCATGATGCATGGGTGGGATAAGATGAAAACGAAGACACTTGTGAAATGGCAGTGGTAGTCAGATGGGGCAGCACGAATGCCGAAGCTATGAATGGCCAGGCATGCAAGGGAGACATCACACTCAACTACCCCTCCCACCAACCCTTGTCCCAGTTCCAAAATGAAGTTTTCCCATTGGGGGAATGCTCTCTACCAACTCTTATACATAAATATATGTTAATTGTTAATGCTAAGCACCTTCTAATTTCTCAGGAGTTTTACATTTATTCAACGAATGTCTACTGAATAACTATGAAATTCAAACTTTTCCAAGTACTATTAAGGGACATAGAAAGAAGCACGATATCAACCTGGCCTTCAATGTGAGAAAATACATAAAAAACTAATTTTCCGACAAGTCAGTCTGTGCAAAGTATCACAAGAAGATAGGAATAAGTGCTTCCTAAGTTCCAAGGAGGGAGTGTTAACTGGAGGCAAAGATCACGTCAGGCTGCATGGCAGAAGTAACGTTTGGGCTGAAAAAAATGGGTAGGAATTTTGAAAGGTAGACAAAGACAGAAACAGGAGGAATTCTAGGTGCAAGAAAAACCCTGGAAATAATAGTATGTGGCAAGTTCAGAGGAACTGCAAGAATATTTAGAGAAGAGGGGATTCAGGTTTGTGTTAGCATATAAAGGCCTTGAATGCCAAGCTCGCCAGTGTCCTAATATAATTTAGCTGTGGTGTGGGCCCTATTAGTGGACATGAGCCATCCCCATAAGAGGGTAAGACAGCTCAATTCTTCAGGGGAGGGGAAAATCCTGATCAGATTTGGGTCTTAACAAATCAGATTTTAGTTAACGATCCTCAGCCCCCATCTCTTTCAGGTCACCTATAATCTCTCACATCTATGAAACCATATAACTGGGTCTAAAATGAAATCCAGTACTGACTGGGTAAATAAAGCATCAGTCTATACCCTTGAATAAAAAGAACATCTTCTGGCATTTTGGTTAAAAAGGCAAAATGGGAGATGCTGCATCTCTACTGCACAGATGCCCCTAGTAGGGTGAGTGAACAGAACACACACTGATCACTGCAAGACATGTTTTGAAGCTATAATGTCCATGTCCCTACAGATATCCTGAACATAGCTCACATCTAGCACATGATGGTTTTTCTAACTGCTCATTAGAGAACTAACCTTTCAAGTACACTGGGTGTTTCAGTTACTCTAAGCTTTTAGGGAGCTTTTCTATAAATAAAATATTGCTAAGGTAAGATAAAATGAGTCTTGCTTACCAAAGTTTTTATACCTTTTAAATCTTAAGAATTTTAAAATTCCTTATGAGTAGTGACACTATGTTACACTTATGGAATTCTTCAGAGTGTAGAACTGTATAATACACACAGTAGGCACCCAATAAACATCTACTGACTGGTGGGTTTTGTATTACAATTTGAGAGTAATGTTGATCCATAGCCTTAAATAAATATCCCTGAACTGTAAAGAGTTCATAACCTGCAGTCCAGGGAGAGGTTTAGAATGGCTATGACTTCCTGAAATCTTATATAAGTTGTGTACACATATGTATTTCCTAAAGAGACTATTTGTGGAGTTTTTGTTTTTATTTCATAGTCTTAGCCAGTCTATAACTAAGAAAGGCTAAGAATTATTGTCCTAGATTCTCTCTCTCTCTCTCTCTCTCTCTCTCACACACACACACACACACACACACACACACACAACATTAAGGAACTTTGCAATTCTAAAACCAGAAGTTCTTTCCATCTTTAAGGAAACCAACATAAAAGTAAATTAAGATTTTCCCTGCTCTATTGTCATTTCAAACTATCTTCTGTGGAGCTGAAAGGAAGTGATTATCCTACTTAAAAAAAAAAGTCTATTTTTTCATGCACTTTCCTTAAAGAGATGGTTCTTATAATTTCAAAATTATACAATTTGACAAACACTAGCCCTTAGTCTGATTATCAGTAAAATGAAGAAAATTAAACTAGAACTGTTTCCCCAAACTAGGATCAGCGTGTTCTATACTTCCAGAGCTAATTCCAGAAAATGTTAATACGTGGCCCAATAATACAGTATGTTTGGGTAATTTGATATTAACCAAAATTTTTAAAGATCTTTTTTTTATTTTTGCAGGACTTCTCAGTACTTTAGTATACCAATTACATAGTAAATCTTCAAAGGGAAATGGTGCATCCAACTGTTCCCAAGTCAATTGGATCACGAAACCTCTTTTCTCTACAGTAGTGCTGTCCAACAGAACTATACTGAGAGCCACATATGAAATTTTAAAATTCTATTCATATGAAAATCTTAAATAGTAGCCACATTTTTAAAAAATCAGGTGAAATTAATTTAACAATATATTGTATTTAACCTGATATATACAAATATTAACATTTAAACACATAATAAATATTTAAAAAAACTGTTAACGAGGCATGTTACATGCTTTCTTCATACACTGTGGAAATCTAGCAGACACTTCACACTTCCGGCACATCTCGGTTCAGACTAGCCTGAGAGCGAGGCTCGACAGCTACAGGGACTAGTGGCAACCGCACTGGACAGTACTACCGCATCTTGCAGACCAATGTGCTAGGAAAAACTCTGGGAAACAGTGTACTAAATTATCTTTGGTGTTTCTTTAATATTCTTCACAACCACGCATTCATGCAAATACACAAAAAAGACAGTTTCACTTAGGAATGTCCTTAATGAAGCAAGAGAAATTATTGATTTTATTGTGTCTCCACACTTGACTATGTCTTTAATATTCTGTGACAAGCAGGAAGCACACAAAAAGTATTTCTCTGAATATCGATAGATGGTTATCTCAGGAAAAAGCACTTGTGTGATTGTTTAAGTTGTGAATGAAGCTGTCTTTTTCATAGAACACTATTATTTGAAAGCATAACAGACAAATCATGATTATTTGGACTTGCATATTTGCCTATGTTTTCTCAAAAATGAACCAAGAGAGCCTGTCACCTCAAAAAAACCGCTGATAGTAGTTGCATCAGTGATGATGAAATCTGAGTTTTCAAAGTGAAAAATTACAATTTTGAAAAACTTGCATCCACCACTGTGAGTTTGACAGTTTTCCATTAGACTTGCTGATAGTTTGGTACTGGTATTGATAAATATGATATTTTGATATTATAAGAGCATAATGAAATGTGTTGACACTGGAAGATATACCCACTTAACCAATATTTTCCAGATAATCAATGCATGAGGTTACAAAAACACACATAGGGAGAAGATCCATTCAAAGTGCAAACTAGACAGGATTTTAAAGGACCAGAGTATAGTCCATTGTTTCAGGCTCTGCACTGTAACTAATCTTTAAGAGACTGTAACTCGCCCGGCTGGTGTAGCTCAGTGGATTGAGCGCGGGCTGGGAACCAGAGGGTCCCGGTTCAATTCCCAGTCATGGCACATGCCTGGGTTGCGGGTCAGGTCCCCAGTGAGGGCCATGTGAGAGGCAACCATACATTGTTCCTTCTCTCTCCCTTCTCCTCTCTCTGAAAATAAATAAATAAAATCTTTAAAAAATAAATAAAATAAAAAGTTAAAAAAAAAGAGACTGTAACTTGCCAAGTTTTCATGTAATATAACAGAAGAATATCCACAATTATATGAAAAAGCTATTAATATACTCCTCCCATTTCCAGTGGCATACTTGTGTGAGGCCAGATGTATTCATATACTTTAGCCGCGTGACTGACTGCAGAAGTACACATGAGAATCCAGGGGGCTTCTACTAAGCCCAACATTAAAGAGTTTTGCAAAAATGTAAAAACAATGCCATTCTTCTCACTGAATTTTGAGTTTGTTTTTTTTTTAAAGATTTTATTTATTTATTTTTAGAGAGGGGAAGGGAGGGAGAAAGGGAGAGAAGCATCAATGTGTGGTTGCCTCTCGCGTGCTACCAACTGGGAACCTGGCCCACAACCCAGGCATGTATCCTGTCCAGGAATCGAACCTGCAACCATTTGGTTCACAGACTGGCACTCAATCTACTGAGCCACACCAGCCAAGGCAAGTTTTGGGAGTTTTAAAAAATGTTATTTAGGCTAACATAATGATTTATTATTGTTATTGTTAAATTAATACTTTTAATTTCTGGTATAATAAATATTGATAGATGTAACCAATCAAGTGAAAGCTCTTAATAGGTTTCCAATAATTTTTAAGAGTCTAAGTCCAAAGACCAGAAAGTATGAGAACTGCTGTACTTAGAGTATGGAACCATTTCTTATTTGCACAAATAACATCGTTAATTCTTATAAACTAGCTCACACATTATGGTATATCTATGATGTAGTACATGTCTTGATAAATAATTCAAGTCTCCTGTGTCAATGATACCTGAGATGTTAGCTCTCCTAGTATTCTCCAGCTGTATTTTAATCTCTCCAGAATGAATGTTTGCCTCTGGTTTCTAAGAAAAAGCCAAAGGCTCGTGTGGGGGAGGAAGTGAGACAGGTTAAAAGCAAAAAGTTTCTGCAACAAAAAACTCATAATTTTCTAAAACATTTGCTGAATGTCCCACAACTTATTAAGTGAAGTCATCTATGAATGCAAATGCTGATTAGCAATTTGGCCATAGCCCAACATTCACAGAATTCACAGAGCTTTTCTTTAAACCAGTAGTTCATACATGATTAATTAGAACATCTCATTTATGTAGTGTGCACTTCAGCTCATTACTCTAAGTAAAATTCGTTAAGTATTTACATTTAGATAATTAAAATCTGGGCACACCCTTAAGAAAGATGCATACACTTTAGGCAAAGTGATTTTTTCCTTTATACCACTGAAAGTAAATTACAGCCTCATTTACAGAGTCATCTGTACCAGTTTCAGAGCAGAACACAGTACTGCCTAATTTCTTATTCCTTAAAAGGTAAACGTTTTTTAAACACATAAAAGCAGTAAGAATGATCAAATGATTGTGGAGTTGTTTTAAAGGGCCACTCCACCACAAACTAGCATCAACGCCGTTTATAACGTGGAATGCTCACTTCAAACATTTATCATATCCTCCAATATACCTCCAAGACTATGTTATTAAAATAGACATTGGATTTCTTAAATGTTTTGATTTAAAGTAATAGCAGAAACCTCTTTTTCTTTTAATCCAGCTGCTGAAAACTATCTAGAATGCAGTTTTTTGGTTTGTGTTTTAAAACATACATTGCAGTATCAGGTAAGTGAACATAAAGCATGGAAGGCTTTATCTGATAAAAATAGTTTTAATCAATTCTTAATATGAGCATTCCTTTTCTCCATTTGTTCCTTTCTCCTTAAAAACCCAAATCAAATAATAATTGAGAACTTGAAATATTTGAATTTTTGATACTGTTTTAATGATATTTGTTGGCCAGTAAAACTTTCTCAATATTCATACCTATTGGTTTATACTCAAACTGTTTGGCATTTTGCTTGTTTTCTGATGGTGCTATTTTCAGTTGTGAATTCAAGATTCAACTCCTTTCTTGCCTGTAATTTCAGATCACTGAATATAAAAAGGTAAAATTTAACACAGAGTAAGCACTGATTATACAGGAAGTCTTTAAATGGTTCAGTGATCAGATCTAAAAATTGAATTAGTCTTTTGTAACCATCTAGAGAAGTGATTGTAGACAAGAGATCATAATACAGCCTATTCTAAAATCCACTTTTCAAAGAAAGAATATTAAACGTCAATGCCTCTCAAATTTGCATGCATTCATTTTCTAGATGTCTTTATAACGTTACAAGGAACTTTACTCCAATATTACAGGTTTTGTATTTACAAAATGTTTATTATTAAATCAACAGATTCACTTAAATATTTTCTAAGCCAACCAGAATGAGACTCTAATGCCCAAAGAACAGCCATGAAGATGAAATATCTACTGTACTTCAACATTTCTTACCTAATAATAACATGGTTTAGGGACCTATCTCATGAGGGTTTTGTAAGGATTATATTATATAATATATGCACATTAAGTTTTTTCATAGTCTGGAACATAATTAATACTTAATAAATGGCAGTTATTGACAATGAAAATGGCAATTTAATGAAATTCATATTTTCTGAGTGTTAATTTTGCAAGCAAGTCCCTACTCTGATTACCTAATATATAATGTATTGAATAGTTCTGCCTTCCCATTGCCTGAACACAAATATTGCTTCCAAAGATGTTGAATTTAAAAAAAAAAAGTATTCAAATTTTAAACAATTCATTCATTAATCAAGTTTATGGTCAAACATACATTTGGCATGCAAAGTCAATAAACTAGAAACCTGGAGGGAAAAAAGGGAACACTCAAACTCCTTCCAGTCAAGGGAAACACCCAGCATGAAAGCTGACAAGAAGTAAAACCCTTCCCTTTGGACAACGAATGACAAAACCTTCCTTGAAAAAAATGAAATACTGTATAAAGTTTATATCAAGTAGTAGTACCATTTTATCTTTCCTGCTTAACTGTTAAAAAAGAAATAGCAAAATGTGCTTAGGAGTTTGTGGGCTATACAATCTCTAGTGTAATAACATCAGCATTTTCTAACCTGATAAAAATAAAAATAAAATTCCTTTACAGGCAAAGGAGATTTTGCCAGGAAATGTGAGCACATCATGTTGAGATCCTTAAAAAGCCTAAGGCCATTCCTTTACAATGGTTTAGGTTCCACACTCACTCTCCATATCCCCAACAACCCTCTGTAACCTGAAAGTCCTCTAGCACCGAAACAGTACCTGATTGGTCCTGAGCACATTCTTAGTGTAAGTGCTTGGCTCCAAAGCTTTACCTGATTTGAGGTGAATTCATCCGACATCTGTGAACTCAGAAAGCAGGTTCCCAGATGCTTGGGGAGGGTTGGGACCCTTACAACACTTTCGCCTTCAGCAAAAATGTATTTCAATATAATTATAGTAGATAGCTTTCAATATGTCATCTCTATTATAGCAGCTATAAATTATGAAGTGAATTGCCTGTGTACAAGCATTTCTTCTGGTACAAGCAAAGTGGGAGAGCTGCATGGGGCACGATATATCTTTTCCGTTTTAACTGAGAACAAGTGTCTAAGTCAAATTTCATTTGCAAATACCAATGTGTCCATTTCCCTTTGGTAGAGAGGTGAAGGAATCAAGAAGTCCTTTAATTCTTAAAAACAGGCTTCCCAGGAGCCTTGGCTAAAGTTCATTAGGAATTTACCTATTCTAATAGTTGGGCCTTTAATCATAAGAGCATATTTGAAAGGTAATGTAAAGCATTTTTCAAAATTTGTTGCTAATTAACAAGAAGACAAAGAAGCAACTTGGTTTTTGTCCAGCTAAAGAGAGAGGCAATGTACCCAAGACGAAATACGGTAAGACTGCTGCTGCAAGCTTTGGAAATTATCTTATTCCTGTCTGGTGTCAGGATCAACAAGAGAAAAACAAAATAGTTTTGTTTCCTTTGGGGCGGTAGTCATATTCAAGAACCTTACACTATGCCTAGTATTTCAAAAGGGTTTATAAGTGAATTTAGATGATTATCACCAAAAAATCATTATATCTAAGCCTATGTAATGGAGACATATAATCAAAGGACATTTTATAGAGAAAAAAAGGACAGTATTTTAAAGATAGCACCATTCCTAAACACACACACATAAAACACAGCATTGCAGCTTGGATTTAATTTTGCTCAAACTGTAGCTCTAGTCTGCTTAGCTCTGTAAATGTGGCTATGTTTACAAGGTACTTTAATTTACTGCACTGGTGGTGTTTGTTAATTTTATGGCAATCTAAATCTAAACAGGCTTCAGATATATTTTCATTACAGCTTCATTGCAAAACACAGTAGAGTGAATAGCTCTAGATTCCAATGTACTTTATTTCTTTTAGTAAAAGACTCAATATCAATTTTCTGATGAAGCCTCTGCCTTAACATATATGCTCTTCCAATTTACTAATAAGCTTTCTGTCACTCAGAGTACCCACATTCACTTTTAGGAGGAAAAATATAATTTCTGCAAAGTGATTAAAATAGTTTTGTTTTGTTTTTTTCCATCTCTACTCTGATCCCATTCCAAATGCAATCCACCATGAGCAAATCAGAGAAAACCAGAATGTACCTGAATTTTTTCCCAATTCAACATAAGTAGCAGCATAATTCAACGAAAAAGGAAGACATATTGTCAGAAACAGATTTCAATGCCTGATTCCGACACTAACTAAATGTGTGACACTGGACAAATAACCTGAGTCTCATTTTCTCGTCTGTAAAATGGAAATTATATTATCATCTATTTTAGCAATGCCACCCCTTAATCTCACTTAGTTCTGCTTAGCCCTTCTAGTAATTCCAAAAAACATCCCTGAAAGGTTTATCCCAGATAAAGACCTTGTATCCCAAAGATTTAAGAAGAAAAGCTGACTATCTTCTTATGTCGAAACTCACAGAAGAGCTGCAAAAGTCACCCCAAAGACAACTCAAAAGAATGAAATTCTGCTGTTATTTCTAAAACAATTCATAATCTACAGAAGAAAATGTGTAAACTTAAATTCTGTTGAATCAGCCAACTAGTCATCATACTTCATCTATTTATTTGTCCATAATACTGCACTGATTTCATTTATCTATATATTTTTCCTTCTGAAAGTGTTAAAAATGAGAAAGTAAATATACATTTAAATAGCTTTTATTAGGCCACTAAATAATCTAAAAATAAGGTTCATGATTACATTTTAAAACTCATTAGTTCCCAATATGATATTTAATCCAAAAATACTTACGTGTAGATTAATTTATGAAGAACATGTGTGTACATGTATATTTTGAAAGCACAAAAACAAAACAAAACAAAACAACAACAGAAAACCCCCAAACCCTGTGACATTGACTGATGCCAGCTTCACCCAACTTCCAATAGGGCTACAGGGAGAAAATAAGGATGTCGATGTGAAATCATGGAAGGAGATAGTAAGAAACCATCTTAATTCCTCAGCCAAAAGGAATAGAGCCATTTGGCCCAAAATTACAGATCTTTTCATGCAATGTGACTGGTGGTATTTATTTAGTATGTATAGATGTATTTAACATAAAGTTATGTAATTAGGATATTACTACAAATTAGAGCCATTTCCCACTGTTTATGCTCAGGGCGACCTTTTCAACCATTATTTATTTTGTTTACTCTCAATTATTCACATGTCAAATCAGAAAGATCCATTTTTTTATGTATATACACAAGATAACTTTTCTAAAATTCTTATTTGCATATCTTCAACCAAAATGCATTTCTACAAATGAGACTAGAGATACAGTATGTCTCCCAGGAAGTCTTATTCACACACAAAAAAGACGTATCTTATAAGATTAATTTTATATTACATTTTAACACTGAACTACATAAATCTTTCTACCCTTCCTCAAAACACACTCACCTCTGGGACAAAATCCAGCATTTGCTTAATACCACCATAGTCAGCACATTAGAGAAGGCAATGAAAAAATAACATATACAACTGAAACTATACAGGGAACTTAGAAGAAAAATCAGCATTAAAACTGACCAGGACTTTTTCATCATATTAAGGTGTTTAGACTTTAGACATACCTAACTACATAGTGAAGTATTTATGGGTAAAATGGTACAGTGCCTAAGACTGCTTTAAAATACTCCACCAAAAAAAGTGGGGGAAGGAGATGACGGAGAGAAAGACAAAATAAGATTGACAAAATAGTAATAATTCTTTATCTACATGATGGGTCTATCTAGGCAATTCCTTATTTTGGGTTGAACTCTATCAAATGGCTAACTCACAGCTTTTTTGACCTAAAAACTTGTAAATAGGATCTGACTTAATAATAGTATTCTTTATTTTGCAGTGTATTTAAACATTTTTATAATAATGTTTCCTTTAATTACCATTCAATGAGAATTCCTCAAACTAAGCAGTTTTTTAGGCTTAAACTAACAACTAAAATATGTTTAAAATGAACCATGAACATTTTACCTTTTTTCACTGAATCTAAGAGTTATTTATTTTTCCACACATTTTAACATCTCTGAAGTTTGGAAGCATTTTACAAATCTATGACATGTTATAGTTAAATTGGGCAGTGTTAATTTTTTCTTGATGGTATATAAAACAATGATACAGATTAAAATCAAAGATATCTTAGAGTCAATGAAATATGGTTAATATAACTGCTGAGAATAGCATTTTTAATCCATACTCTCTATCTAATCAAGAATTTAACAAATAATGCCTTGTATTCCCCACTCCAAGTTAATTATCTTGGGAGGTCCTCAGAGAAACAGACCAGACCTGCTTACTCTGAGAAGTTATCGCGACCCCCACCCGTCTCCCCTGCTACAGTCTGGCATAATCCATAAGAATCCCTAGGAGGATTCTGGAACTCACATCACAGAAAAGATACCTCACTATGCAGTACTTCCCTTTAAAAGTTGTCACAGCTCATGAATAAGGCCAGTGCATAAATGTTAATGATAGAAGCTTTGAAGAGCACAAAGTGGTGAGGTTAGAGGGGAAGGATGGCTGCAGGTGTGGTAGTAAGGGCACGTGAATGTGAGGAATGAATAAAACTAAAACAAGTGGATGGGATAACATAGTTTAGCTTCACCTCTGAAATCTCAAAGGGACTTTATTTCATGAATCCAACACTTCACTTAGATTTTTGCATTGACCTTATTTATTTTGCTCTTTGTGTTAACACCTACCCCTCACAGCCCTCAGAATGGTTAGCGCAGTCTAATAGCAGAGCAATAGAGGGTTTGTGCAGGACTATGAGAGTGGCGGCTGCTGACCTGTTCATATTTCTCCAGTTCTGTGTGATAGATTTGTCTGATCTGGGTCAATTTGGCTCTGTAATCTGAGTGTTCAATAGAGTTATCTGAAGAACCTCCAGAGGCTGCCGCGGCTGCAGCTGCTGCCGCCGATCCCCCACCTTTCTCAGGACCTGAAACCCCTTCTGCCAAAAGCATATTGTCCAGTCTCATTAGCTGGGGATCGGGAGGGTCCTCCTCCTGGGCTCCTCTGATGCTGAGACCTTCAAGGAAAGAGAAAGAGAGAGGGAGAGAGAGAGAGAGAGAGAGACAAGAGAGAAGAAGCGAGAAACAGGACAAATAGTGTGAGTATTTTATTTATTCGAGAAAATGATCAAATAACATCAGTGTACTGTAATTCATGCTGAGAATTTCATTGTTCACATTTTATCAATAAGCATAACTATGAAAATTCTTTTCAAGATAATATTTACATGCATCCCAGAATTTGTAAGATCACCCCTTCTCAATTTATTCCAAATTGGATCCATGGAAAAAAATAGCCCTAGCTCCCAGAATATTCCAACATCCAATCTTCCCAGATTTATGTGGTTTTAAGCATAAAATGGGAAGAAGGTAAAAATTCTGGTTTTTAAGAAAGGAAAAAAAGCATCCAAAGATATAAAACAAACCCATCAAAAAAAAAAGTGGTTATTTTGTTTCTCTGTACAGTTAGAAGATCAATTTAAAACCTCGTAGAATAATTAATTCACAAGCTACATCGAAAAATTAAAAATAAACAGGATTAGAAGGGCTTCTCCACCGTGTAATTTCAGGAGAAGAGAAATATGTTCATCATGAGGTAATTAGCTATGCTTTAAAAAATATATATATGTATTATTAAATGCCTTTGTTAAGCAATTGTCAACAAATTATAAAACGAGGACACTAAATACAGTATTAAAAATGTACTATCAACATGGCAATATGGTGCTGGGCACAGTAGTCTCAATCTAATTTTGCTTTTAAATAAAGAACTTCCTAAGTGATGCCCAGTCAGCAACCTCATCTGAGTACTATAGATCACAGCTGACAATTCATAGGTTTAATCAGGTCACATAGGCTTTCTGCCAAGATGTTTTCAACAACACAGAAGACAAAGTTTTAAAATAATTATCAGGGTATAAAAAGCACTGGAGTTACAACAGCTCGAAATCAGCATTTTCATTAATGTATAGCATAATTTAAATATCTCAGCCCAATTAACCTCTGTAAATCTATTTAAAAGCAGGTTCTTCACACTAGTTACAAGGCATCTTGGGGCGGGGGTGAAGGAAGTTGGCATCTTGCATGTCTGCATTTGGATTCTGCTTTTCACGTCTGAGCCTATTTTTGTTTATTCACAGTGGTGCACTCTGTGTCTCATGTAACTTACATGACAGTAACATCTATAAGCTGCCAAGTACTCAACTGAGCACCAGCTCTGCAATTTTATATGCTAACCTAAAACTACCATCAGTTCAGAACAGATTTCATTCCTAGATGTCTTGAACTACACCCACAGCAGGAGAGAGCTCTTCTTGGCTGTCTTAACTCAAATGCACAACTCTAATTCCCTTCCTCAAAACACTTTAAAGTTGTCACTTTCATTTAACAATATACTTCAGAATAATTTCAACTGGATAATACAACTAACTCACAATAATTTAAAATTATATCTGTTGCCTGCTCAGAGGTACATAAATAAGGTTTGAAAACTATAATAATATACTAAAACAATAATTCATTTAGGGAACCGAAAAGTTGGATAACTCCCTTAAATAAGATAAAATCACTATCAGCACATTGCTGATAATTAAAGATAGACAACCATGTATTTGCTATTCTAGATCTAGAAGAAGCTGCCAAATACTGGTTACATTGGTATTTTTAACATCTTTCATTTTCTTTCCATGTTAAAATTTCATGGCCACGGCATCCTTGTAGTTCCACATACCAAGTTTTTTGTGCCTTTGACATACAGAGATGACTCACTGAGCAACCTCTTATCTGGCACTTCAGGCTCTGTTTCATTTCATACCGTTCATTTGGGAGTTCCTTACATTTCTCCCTTCTAAACTAAATTTTTGCTCACATTTTTGTGTGTTTGTTATTTCTTTTTTATATTTACACAGATACTGGTGCTTCTTTTAGAAATGCATTTTTTTATATACCCTCAAGTTTCCTCTGGATTTCCAGTTTTCTACTTGTACAAATATTTATTGTTCTTTTCCCTATGGACATTTGGTGAGGTTCTTTAATAGCAGATCAACATCCATAGACAAAATTATTACACTCCCCTGCACACATGTGGCACACAAGAGAAGATGCTCAATGATTAATACACAAGGAAGCAGGAAGACAGAAGAAGGAAATTTGTCAGGAAGAAATGCAAAAGACACAAACCAATTAGCCATCTATGGCACTTTCATACGTACCTAATAAGCATATAAACCAACATACAAATAGGAAGCAATAATTAAGCTCAATATTAGTGAACACAAATAAAGATAATTATAAGTAAGTATTTTCTTTTGGCATAATGTTTTCCCTTTGTGATAAGTAATATCACTTCTAAAATCCTAAGTAAATCAACACTTCGGTGTTTGCTTCAAATGCAGGAAAAATGTTTCATGCAATCTTTTGCATTTCTTTATAAATTATGTACATCAAATCTAATCAGAAAAAAATCATTTCCTGACAAAAAGTTCACATTCCTGTGGGTGAAAAGTACTAGAGCACTTCGTAATTAGGCAACACTAAGAAGGTTATTTTATCAATACTAAAGTCATTGTCATAACTCTACAGTAAGTCCTCATTTCACATTGCCTGCAGATTCTGTGACTATAAGTGAAACCACATACATATAAGGAAACCAATTTTACCATAGGCTAATTGATATAAAAAAGGGTTAATTTCCTATTGCATCTCATCAACATTATAACAAAACATTATTTGAGGACTACCTGTAGTCCTCAATGAAAGTGAATCAAATTTTTTTCTCTATTAAGCAAAGTCATGATTATGGATCTTTAAATAATAAGACATGATTTCTACAACTATTTTTAGTTTGAATATTTCTGTTTATTTTCCTCATTTTTCCTTTCTGATTTCTTATTTTTTTCTTCAAATTACTATTTGACTCCTCATCTTACCTACCTATTCAGTCACTATTACTTGGCTTACTAACCTGCCAAAGCCACACGTGGCTTCCAATCATAACACCTAGTCCTCTAGGCACCTATAAACATTTTAATGAACGTAAATTTACAAAGGCCAGAATGAAACAGACTATGTGGTTTTCAAAGGATCCTAATATCTTCAAACTGAAACTTGGGAAAATAATAATTTAAAATTGGTCATTCTTGCTTTTAATCCAAAATGTATACTGGGACATTTGTAGAGATTTATAAAGTTTTACATCTAGGTTTGGTTATCATAGCATTATAAAGTTTTTTAAAAACAACCCTATTTACAACATACTTATAACCACAACATTCATTTCAGTATCCCTAAGATTTAGACAAATCCTACAAACACAGTAAAACATTGTTTAACAATGAACTTGGCTTTGTTATAAGCCCACAGTTTTTGCATATCTTTCAGCAAATCCTAATTAGCTGTCTTTCAACATGCTGTGCACCTGCCCCACAGATAATGGGAGAGAGCATCTGCATACACGACTGCATTCGGAGGGCAATAAATAAATTACGGGTCAAAATTATTACAAAGCTTCCTCCAAATAAACGCATACCCTTCACAATACTAAGCTGCAGATGTGAAAAGTACCTAAAGCCCACTCAAATAGTATGATTATGGGGCTGTTGGAGTTTAATAATCTGACTGTTTTCAGGCATTTTCAACAGCTCATTAAGGGTTCATTAATATATAGGCAAGCTTTTGAATTATAAATAAGCAGATTAGAAATCTGTAGTGGCTGAAATATACAGTAGTAGCCTCTCTTACAGAACAACAGCACAGTAACACAACGAAGGCTTGACCTGAGAGGAGGTACAAATACGGGGCACTAACTAAGCTTCACAGCTCCCTCATTTCAAGGACCAAGCCCATTGGACCACGAGTAACTTCTGTTCACCCAGGACTGAGGAGTGGTTTCAGACCATGGCTGCTTCAAATGTGTTCCACACATGGTCAGGAATTAGGCATAACTAAGATCTAAACCTACAATATTTCCACAATTACAGAAGACACACAATATCTATAGTAATGATAAAGAACAGTTATCAGACCATTTTTACTTTGTAAACAATACATTATTCAGACCTGCTGTGAAACAAAAGCTATTATGGGAACTTGAGTTATCTGATTTTTTCCCCCTAATGAGCATGCCATAAAACCAGATCCCAAATGATTCATAAGTTGAGGCCTATGAAATCTCTGTAATTTTGTTTGCTGATGGACTTTCTCTTGACTCACTCAACTACCACAGCAGTCTTAGCTCAGAGGAAAATGTTTAGCAGCGTCACGTAAAACAAGGCAGATCAGATATTTTCAGCAGGCCCTGAATTCTTGGCTTCATTGAAACCAGTGCCAATTCTAATATTTTCTGTTTTTCTTATAATTTTCCATAGATTTTATTTTGTGTCTGTTATTTAAAAGTAACAAGCAGGGCTGTAATCTGAAAGTACAAGATGACTAAAACAAAACACCAACTTTATTTTCTGCTTTCTTCATTTTAAAATCAAGTCAGCCATAGTTTGAGACCCAAATTATAAAAAGAGATTATACAGATTTGTTGTTACTTTTCTCCCCAAACTTAAAAAAAGTTAAAATAATTTCCATCTGATATTCTTAAGTAAGAAGAAGCAGTTTTAAGTATTAAACAAGACCTGGAAATGAAATGAAGGTCAAAAGCCCCATGGTTATAAAATCTTATTTAAAACAATTACTTTTGTTTGTGCAAACTGGAATATAATTTGAAAACAAACTAGATAAAGACACTGAAAAATCCCTCACAGTGCCACTATCTAAACTAGACTTAATATGGGGGTGGGGAAAGGGAGGTTAGGGCTCTCAAACAGTGGGTGAATTAGAGATATAGCTAAGGAGACAAGCCCAAGTACAGGTAAGGCAGATGCTAAGTAGGGTCTGACTGATACAGAGAGACCCAAAAGACAATAAGAAAAAAAAGGCCAAATGAATGATCCCAGCACCTCCTAAAGAAAGATCTGGAATAATATTTGTACCGGGATTTCATGCTCTCCTTCTTAGCTCTAAAGATAAAGATAATACTTGTAATGAAAGGGAAGAGTCATATTATTTTACAGATACCAGTAGAAGCAACTGTAAAAATAACTAATTTTTAAAATATTATGAGGATATAGCTGCCTATCACAATCTGTGGCCCCATGCTCATCCCACTCTGGCTCCAAATCTCCTTTTAAGCCAATGTTAGTGTCTAATCCACTGAATATGGCAGTCATATTACAAGCTAATGTCACTTTCACTCCTATTTAAGGTGACTGTGTGGTGTGTGCACGTTTTTCATGTCAGGTGTATTAAATATAACACGGCAATGCACTGCACATTTCCACGCCAACCTAGTTGTCACTTTCGCTTGACTCATTCTCTATTGAGGAAAAATGCAGCACTGGGAATTTACAAGGCTTTTCAGTTAAATGGACATAAATCACAGGTTTCATTCAAACCGAATAATCACTGGCCATAAAGAGCTACTTGTCTCTTACCATATATTACAGTGAAGTTCCTGTGAGCAATAATGCAGCCATTCATGGCAAAGAAAAACAGAGCGAGACATTAAGAACTGACATGTAATCCTGTTAGGGCCCTGACGTGGAGAGTGTGGCTGACATTTTTATCATATATGTCCATTTCTATTTGGAAAATCAGAGGAATAAAAATGATTACTTCACTGCCCAAATCTACCTTCCTAAAACAGCCCACTGAGATTTGTTTACATGCTGGGAAACTGCTTACTAGAAATTCATAAATCTAAGGTTTTGAAGCATTTCTTCTGATGGTTAAATTGAAGATATGACTAGAAAGGTTCCCTATAATGCTTCTCCACACCTCCATTTCCTTCACTTTCAACACATAAACTGTCAATCCATTGCTTTATTACATTTCACCTTCATTATAAAGCTGTTGGCAGAATGCCTGTTTCTAACACACAGCACTGATAACTTTTCTCCAAGCACTTGCTGCAAAGCCATCTCACTCAAGAAAGCAGGCAACTAATGACCTTTATTAAAGGTTCGGTGGAAAGCAGCTAGCTGCTATAATAACATTATTAGTATATCTTGGTCTGTATAGGTACTAGACTTCTGGGCAGAGCCTGGTTGTTTATTTTCTTGCAGTTCCACAGGTGTACTTTAAATAAGAAAAGGGACACCATTTAAAGGCACTTCTTGAATCACCAGTGTTTTTCTATGCCAGTATGTGATTCCCAAGGATACGAGTCTGGCATTTCTGCACAATCCCAGCAATGCAAATGGCAATACAGAGATCACTTAGGGATCCATTCTTCTCACTGGCTATACCATCAATCCTCACCACACCACAAGTTCAGATAATTTATTTTTACCAGAAATAGGGGAATATTTTACACAAAAGAGTTATGCATGAAATAATGATTCAGGCTAAACATTTTGCTATTTGGAGCCATCAAAATTATTGATCAGACTTACTGTATTTACCCAGTAACTGACAAAACTACAGTATAGTTCATTCAAAAACATTTATTATACTTCTGTAGGAAGATATGTTCATTCTCTGGGAAGGGATTTTTTTTTTTTAATCCTTCATTTTCATCACAGTTTCTCTTTACCCTTCAAGTCTATTTTAGCCAACTGTTTACATAAAAGTCTGAAACTACTGTTGGCTGGCAAAGGCAAATTGTGAAGACTTCCCACTTGCCAATTAGATCTTGTCTAAGAGACAAGAAATAGGAGTGAGCCTTGTCACTGTGAAAGTGAAGAGCAGCCAAGATGAAGGAGCAGATGGACTGTGCAGTAAAAATGCAGAAAGAAGAGTTACATTTTTAAGGCACTTTTTTGTTAAATGGAGCTGCATCTTGTTGGCGCTCTTGATATATAAGCACTGTCAGCTGCAGAAGAAGAGAACAGGGCTAGGGCAAGATATGAAGTATGCTATGCTTGCCTGAGACAGTGAAAAAAGGATGAAGGAAAAAACAGGCCATGTTTCTCAGGCATAAGAAACATTAGCACAAAGGGTTACCTGTGCTCTGTTCTTCAAGGAAATTATTACAAGTGGGGGGAAAAAAGGAAACGGCCATTTTCTTGTTAGCTAAACAGATAGATGTTCAAACAAAATGCTGTATTAAGAAGATTCTTACGATTGGTAAATACGACAACTAAATTTGAAAATGGAATATAAAGAAAAAGCAATGTGTTTCAGGACCTAAGTGAGGGAAAAGAATTATAATAACACTGGCTTTAACACCTACGGGTCTTTGTGATTAGCTGCTCTATGTGATTAACAGTGATCTAATGCTCTAACGTGCCAATGATATCCTTTAAAATTTACCACATGCCTGGGGTCTCCTCACTAGAAAATGCTATAGGCCTACATTTGGACTTCCAAAAAACCCCAATTAGTCCTCTTCTATTATGCGCATTTCCAGGACTTTTCAGCATTTGTTTATACAAACTCCTACTGCAATCCTTCCTTTTCCCTCATTCTGTTCCCTTGCCTTTTCTCCCCGCAGAATGAGATCGCCATGGCACTTTCATTTCCTGCCTTGTCAGTTAAGATCACTGCCATGCTGTGAATAGGATAACATTACACCGTGGTGCCTGCTCCGACTAACACCGAGGGCATCGTTCGTGCCACTCCACACAGCTGCTTCCCTCACTACTCTATTTTCTGAAAGACCAAATCTTCCAGACTTTGGTAAGATCCTCCTAGACCCAGTTCGTAATATAAAATGTTTCTGCCAAAAAGCAAATGTTTCCTGTCCTTTTGTTTCTGATGTGACTTTAACTTCTTATTTTACAGTAGTTAATGTGATAATCTAAAACCACTGCAGTATTTGGGTCTCATTCTATAGCTTAGCCTAAAAATTCTCTCTGTTCAAATTTCAATACATATTAAGCATATACTACAGGCCAAACAGCAAGCTATATGTTTTACATTCTCTTTCATTTGGTTTTTACATAACCTTATAGGATAGAGGTGCCATCATCCTAATTTATAGATGAGAAAATGAAACTTCAAAGACATCAAGTGACTTGCTTAAGATAATATGCCTAGTAAATGTGAAAACAATGATTCAAACACAAGTCTGTCTTCCTCTAAGTCTAGGCTTCCACTATACTTCAGATACCTAGAGAAATAGGTTATAATGTAGGACTTTTAATTCACTTTGCAACTACCATATAAATGAGCTCCGCTACTAAAGAATATACTACACTACTGAAGAATATGGAGTCAGAATAGCCTGATTCAAATTCTGACTTTTATTAGCTATGTAATTGTAGGCAAGGTCTTAAGTTCATTCTCTATAGAGATACCACCACCAAGGAAAAACTGTGAAGCTTAAATGCTATAAAATATGTAAAATGCCTAAAATAGTACCTGGCACATAATCACCACTTTAAAAATAATAGTGGTATTCACTTTAAATCATACAGACTAAAATCTGTTTTTATTAAAATACTACATTTCCCAAAGTCAAAGAACTAGTTACAGAATTTCTTAGTATTACCTGTGAAAATAAAACATTGCCAAGAGCCATGTCATAAATTAAAAAAAAAAAAAAAGGAAGTTGTGTAAACTTAAGATGTAATGTGAAACAAATCTGTCCTACAATTAAAACTTTTATCTGATTTCTGATAGTATTCACTTACTACATGGTCAAATCTGATTGAGGTTGTTGTGTTTTAGGGTTTTTTTTTTATTTTTTGGAATTAGTTTTTTTAAATCAAATTTCTCTGTCATAGATTGTGTTGCCATTACTTTGCAATATATTTTAATGGTATATAGTTTTATTGCTTTTGCCTTTCTCAATTTTTATGACCTAAATATCTGTTTTCTTCTTTTGCTCTTTACTCTCACGTTACTTTTACTCTTGTATCACTTCCGGTAGCAGAATGGCACTTTGAGTATGCTGATGATCAAACACTCTTGATAAAACGTGGCTTCATTATTACGGATCTCTGTCCACACACTTCATATAAACTGGGAAATCTAGAGAATGGCTATGTGTAGAAGACCACATGGAAATTAAGTGGTGCTATTTGTTTTGAAATAAAAACTCTTTCTTCCTGCAAATGTACTCATCATGTTTTAACTGGCTACATGGTGTTTTGTTAAAATTAGTCAAAATTAGACCAAAGTTATCCGTCTTCTTAGTATTTTAGAAATCTTCAAATTATTTCACAGATAAAATGCATGAAATTTTAAAAGACTATATATGTATAATGTATACATGATAAAAAAATTACTTTTGGTCAGAAACCACCAAATGGAGAAAATGGTACCACTTTAGAACAATGATTTTTTCATTCATAATTTTCTCAAATAAAACACTAGACCCTGGTTCAATTTTTAAAAACCCAGTATACTTAGTTGTATACTTTAAGGTGATCAGTAAATGTCACTCATACAACCCTCATGGCAGTAAGAATACTGCCCCTATCAGATAATTAATCTCATGCTTATCTTTATATTCATTTCCTTTCCCCTTTGCTGCAGCCATCTTCTTTCCCTTTCCTCTAAATTGTTGAAAAGCAACTATATAAATTACAGTCAGTTGGCTTCATTATGAATACCAGATATTCACTGGATCCTTTTTCTCCTCTTGCAGGAAGGAATATCCACTTTATTGTTTTTGCAATGCCAAATTAATCTGATGCACAGACACTATTCAAAATAGCATGCTAGTGAATGTGGCATGAGGGTCACCGACAATCTCAGTACATTCCAATGCAACAATACAGCATAAAGTTTTATCTGTATTACTAGAAAGGACACAGACTCAGCTTTATTGAAAAGGCTTTGTGAAGTGTAGCATGATTACAGGAAGCATGAACTTACTAGACTTTTCACATTTTACTTTTAAGTCTGCTGGCTTTTTAATATAAATACAGCATCGAATTAATGACTGAAGATAGCTCCTTTATTTTTACATACTATTTGTCTGTATGCATCTCTCTTAAGGAGTTTACATTTTGCTATGAGCACTGAAGATGTTTCAGTCAACCGTGAACTTTAAAAAGGATATTTGTGCTTCTCATGGTTGTATCACATCCATCACCCTCTTCCATTAAAAACCATGTAAGTGTCTGAAAAGCAAGACCACCCACATGGCACGCAAAGGACAATGGCAGAGAAGCTTAAAAGCATCTTCCAAGCAGCAAATCACAAAAACAAGATCCACTATGTTAATAATGTATTAATTTACTTATAAATAATCAAAATAGCATATTCTTAAATATAAATTACAAAAAGTGGCTGGTGTGGCTAATAAAACAAAACATTCTAGTGCAAGTTCATTGATAATTTTTTCACAAACCATCTATTTTCTAGTGACTTATATATAAAATCTTAACTAAAAAAAATCTATCTATATATCACTAACTCTTTAAGCAACTTACAACAAAGATATCTGTATTTTTCATAAACACAACTTCCCAAAGCATATTCTAGATTTTGAAATCAGATTTAACACCCTTCAGATAAGAAATTAATATGAGTCAAATTCACTACAAAGTCATATCAAAATCAAGGTGGACTAAAATAGGAATTAAATGTAGTATTGCTCATTAGAACAATTAAGAACATTTCCTCTCCAGAGATAAAAAAAAAAAATTTATTTATTTTTTTTTTCAGAAAAGTGGTATTGGAGGCATAAATAGTGAGATGGGCGTATACAAACAGGCATATAAACAATTAATTAAAAAAGTCAATTTAAAGAGAATGAATTAAAATTCTTTGAAAAGCAATATAATTACAAACGGGTTTTTTCCCCCAGTCATTTAGAGGGCAATGTGTAAATGTACATTTTCACTTGTCTACTTATGAAAAAAAAATCATTATTCAACCCACTTCTCTGAAGAGGAAATATGTATGTATTAATATAAATATAAGGGTAGATTTATATTAATAGTATACAGATTTCAAAATTGCCAAAAGGTACCTGATTTTGAACTGGGTATTTTTGGTGGTAAACCATGGAAATGTCAACTTTGATTTGAGCTAACAAAAAGGAATTTAGAGGATGGATAAGCTCCAGGACCTTTGAATTAAATGAAAGACCAGAACACCCCACAGAATGTCTGCAATAACAGTCTCTACAGAAAATTATGAGGAACTACATAAATCCACCCTCTTCCTCTTCACACAGGCTCATTAAAGCTGTACTGACTCTCTGGGCAGCTATAATTCTGCTGACTGATACCCTGGAATCACCCTGTCAATACCCAGTGGTGTGCTGCCTCTCCAACTATCTCTGCCCCTAATATTCCTCTCTTTGATGGGATTTGCTGACCTTTAATCTGATGCTAGTTTACTCTCATCACTGAAGTGTAAGTCGGAGAGCAATAAAACGGCAACCTCACTGATTCAAAAGGGAGAGCTAAAGCCTGCTAACTGTGAATCTAACCTTTCATAATGGCTTGCTCTTAAAGGGGGAAGCACGAAGTGGAAGGCAGCTAAAACAAACAATGTGTAATGCTGAGCACAAGATTTATTAGAATCCCTTTTGCATGGGTATTATAAGAGGACATCAGGGCTGTAAACAAGAGATACACAAATATTTGCAAGGGAGACCAAAGTTCTGGTCAGAATATCCTTCAATGCTAATACAAATCTCAATAAGAGCTGTGCTATATATAGAAATCAAGCATGGTTAGATGAACAAACAAAAAAAAAGAAAGAAAAAACTAGGATGACTCAGGTGAATGTAAACAACACTGTAGAAATAAAATCATCATTCAAAGTAAGATGTTTTTCTGTGATTAGGTACAGGACTACAATGACTGAAAACCAAAAACTCACATTAATAATGGGTCCTAGGGAATGTAAAGAGCTTGTGGAAATTAAATGCTTTCAAATAATTTTCATTATAATATTAAAGGTAGGTTAATAAGACCTCATGTCTATTGTGTGCTTCCTATGTGCCAGGCACTGCTCAAACATCCTATTAACTAACTTGTCCCAACAATCCTCAGAGGTAGGTACTATTGTTATGCCCACTCTTGCTATCGTGAAACTGAGGCACAGCGTGGTTTGGTTAAAAATCATGCTCGCTGTCATAGAGCTAGACAATGAAAGAGACAAGACTTGAACCTGGGTAGGTAGGTAGTCTAGATTTTACGACCTAAACTCTTCACCACCTCTTGTACATATTCTGTTAACAGAATCTAAAAGATAGACTAACTGCTTGGCAGAAACATTCATTTCTATTCTATTTTTGTTATTTTTAAGAGTTAGTTCTGGGTGTTTAAAAATCACACTCACTACACAATCCTTAGTTCATTTGTGAACGTGAATTCTTTATAAGTGTTTTTTGTTCAATATCAAACAGTGATCTTGAAGAGATAAGAACAAGAAATAATACTAGATGAATCTGTATTCTATAATTTTCTCCAAATTAGTTTCTTAAAGATGATCACCAGGCATATTTTCCAAAAATGTTAACAGAAAGAAGTGAGCAACTATGAATTCAAAAGTTGAAATAATAAAGTTCAAATATTGACATTTTGGAACTGTATTTATGCCCCCAAAATATGCTTCATGTTCCTAACAAATTCTGGCCTCTTTTAAATAATTTGAAATTGGCATCCAGTTTTTTATGACTGATCTCCTGAAGTTTCAACTATTTGGCCAACAAGTTTGGAGAGCCATAGACATGAGTCCCAAGTATTAGTTCAATATCAACTCGTGGTGTTAATTGAACAAAGCCACTTTTCACCTGCTGGCACAAAGACTGAGTGTCTTTCATTATAAATTAATCTGGTAAACAAACAGAAAAAAAGGATCTTTCAGGTTGCAGAACACATGAATCTATATAAAATGTACACTAAATGCCGGAGTGTAAACAAAGCGGAAGTTATTGCATAACAAATCTCTTCCAATCCTCTTGGGGAAAACAGAGTCTGACAGTATTAGGTTCTAACAGGTGCAGATAGCACAAGAATTACTTATTCATTCTACCAGAAAGAAAAAGGGTAATAAAAAGCATAATTTAATTTATAATTTACGTTTACAAGTGTTATTTTTAAGAGTTACAGTCTGCTTTGCAGATTACTTGATCTGGCTCAAGTTGACATGTTGCATCATAGAACAAGCCTGAAGGGTCTTCACAACATGTACAGTAATTAACACGTCATTAACACATTAACTAATACACATTCAACATCATCAATGGTAATAGCATAATAATTAACTTACTGTACATTGCACACAACACCCCTGGCACTTTTCAAAATAAATTTGGAAATGTATACTTTCAAATATTTTAAAAGGTAGCTATTTATACTGAAGTATTTTTACCAATAAACATTTTTATAGTTGTGCATATGTGTTGTGTGTGCATTTTTAAAATGAGGCATATTCAGCGATACTACAAATTACATCTGTATCTGATTCAAGCTGTACTGGTACAAAAATACAAAGAACAAAGACAAGCCTTACTCTGTAAAAGAACTAGTAATACATTAAAAATTTAATACGTGGCAGGTCAAATCTGGATACTCTCTGCTGAAGACAACCAATATTAATGAATCAGACTACAGAGTCATTGTCTGGAATCCCAAAGGAAACAATAATGCAAGTACAACAAATTCTTCTTAGAAGAGAAAATCCTGCAAAACTACTGAGCAGAGTATCACTGGTCAATGCTCTGATCATAAATATGTTAAACCTTATACAGTGTTTTCAAATATGTATGCAAGCTAGATCCAGTTTTAACTAAAAATTTACTCTGATTTTATTTCTCAGTGAATGTCTTTGTATAAATAGTCCTTGCCATTAATCTCCCTCTATATAAGAAATAATTTATTTTAAAAGTATAAGTTCTGTTTTTTCTCTACAATAAATCTAAAACAATAGATCTAAAAAATATATAAAGCAGCATCTTCAAGAAACCAGAGATTTGGGTTTCTCTTAACAATGAAGGGAACACAATTAAAAGAAGGTCAAAGAAAAGACAACATTGGGTGTCACAGTTTAAATAAGGATCCTGTCAGATCAGGTGGCTTCTTTTCACAGTTGATCTGGAGAACTGAGTAGTAAATTAATAACAAGAAAAGAGTACAAAAGGATAAGATAAGCAAAATAAACACATTATAGACAGCCTACCAGATGAACTCAAATTAATTACTGCCCAGTTATTATTTTAAAAATATTTTTGAAACTATTATTGAAACCAAAACCCTCTGGAAAAATATAAATGGATAATTGGCTCAACTAACTACAGGGGCCCCACTATGTGCTAAAAGCACATATTCTTTTCCTTTACTTTATATTTGTTTCAGGTTGATCTTTCATTCATTCATACTTTCATTTAACAAACCTCTACTAAGTACACATTATATGCACAGCACTGTGCTAAAACATATATTGCTGTTCAGCAGAAATTATTGATCATAACTAAGTAGTTTCAGACTCCATTAATAAACAGCTATTTCAGAAATGCAATTTTGAAGTACAACTGCTAAATTTTAAATCAATTAACATGTTATCTACTAAAATTAATTGTATAAAAATATCTGTATTTATTTAGTTTTTCATATGTAGTCCAGAAGTTCAGATACAGAGTAAGTGCCAGTTGATGAATCTATAAATGCCTTCTAAGTAAAAGCATTTATTTTAAAACACGAAACTTCACTATCTTTCTCTACATTTAAGTCACCTTTGTTACCAGCTACCTCTAAGCTCCCTAACATTTCTGAAGATAGCAGGTAAACATCACAGCAATTTGATATCAGAAAACTAGTGAAAATATTAACTACAAAAAAGATGCTAAATTCTATAATTTAACAGCTTGAAATTCTATAATAATGACAAAAATCTAACAAAAATACATGTACTTAAAAAAAAATCACCTCCTCTAGCATCTGAAGTCACTCCCCTTTAAAAAAAAAGATTTTATTTATTTACTTTTAGAGAGGGGGGAAGAGGGGATGGGAGAAAGAGAGAGAAAGAAACATCAACGTGAGAGAGAAACATCAATCTGTTGCCTCTAGTACATGCCCCAACTGGGGACCAAACCCCCACCCTGGGCATGTTGCCCTGACCAGGAATTGAATCGGCGACTTTTTGCTTCATGGGACAGTGCCCAACCCACTGAGAACTACAGGGCAAAAATACATACATGCTTTTAAAAAGCATTTTAAGCCATGCTTTAGAAAAGATTTAAGAACTCTTACCTGGTATCTACTAATAGTTCTCTAATATTTGGTTAGAGAAAGAAAAAATTATAATTTAATCACTGAACAGAGTATCTCCCTCCTTGCCTTATGGGAAGAACCTGAAAGCAAAATACTCCACTTTTAAGCTTTTTGTTTTTCAAGTATTACATTAAAAAATGGTCACTTAGCTGATAAAACATATTCTCCATTCTGCACATTGCTTGGAGGATGTGCTTCCTTTTAAAAAGTACGAAGTCACATTTGGGGGATTAGTATTATGATATAAGTAATATAAACATTGGAGTATAAATAACTAGGATAAAACTTATTTGCTTTTAGTACATCTCCATGCCATTTATTCGGGTGTAAAGTTACCTATCTATAGAGGCTACACTGCAGGATGGGCTGAACCGTCAGCAGTTTATCCTGGGGTCTTCTATACTACATACAATTATGCTAGGGTCACCTGGGTTATATAGGAAGCCTGAAGTTTTAAATTGTCATTAGAATATGTTGGCCTGATTTTAACAATACAGCAGTGCTTCTAATGATCTTAAAGGTAATTCACTATTCAGACCCCAAGCAAAAGATGCAAATGTAGCACTGAAAGCTCCTTATTAAATACCCACAGGCTACATTTCTGTACAATAAGTGGTCCAGGTCTTTTTAGAACATACTAATTAGATGAACAGAGAATCAGAAAAATGCAAAACCAGGTCATGCAGCAAAAATGGTGAAGTGTTAAAAAGGGGGGGGGGGGCGGAGAAGGGGATGAGAAAAACATAGCAAATAACTCCATCCCACCATTATTAAAAAATTATCTACAATAAGGAGGAAAAATAAATCATGTCAGGTCACTATTTGACTCAACCAAATTAGGGTGGATATTACTATTAAGGTTAAGTTTTAAGTTTATTGTCAGGGATATGCTTAACTGATGATACAATACTATGAATAATACATTAAGCAAAAGCCCAATCTAAAATTAAATTTGCCTTGGGTTATCTCCAAATGTTTACTATAAACATTCAGAATTATTCTGGTTTATAAATGAAAGCTAATATCAAGAAAATACTTTTTTGGGGCTTTACTCTTCAACAGTTACATATACTGAATTGCCAAACCAGCACACCAGTTTTACAGACGACAGTGCCCTCAATTCTCAATTACTTCAGCACCACAGAAGTTTCTTTTATTAAATGACTTACTGAAGGAAAATACCCCTTGTTTGGGGTGTTTTTTTTCTTTTTTTACTAATCAGTTTTAAATAGGCCATTTCTACTTTAGTATTTGTGTATTCTTTTAAAAAATGAAATATATTACATAAATTTGAGCATCTACTCTAAACAATAAATTGTACTTATCAAAAATATTCTTCTCATATACTTTAAACAACATTAGCATTTAATACAAAATAACTATAATACAAATACTCAGATATATTCAGAAGGAAATACTTATTCAACCCACTACAACTTGAATTTATGGAACTCAGAGCACTAGCCTAGAAGTCCAAGGATCTGGGTCCTCATTTCGCTTCTGCTGTCCTACTGGTTGTATGACCATAGGCAAGTTGCCTCGTCTCATTTCCCTATCTGTAAACTAAGAGGACTGAGCTACATGTTCCACAGGTCTCCTTCCTTCAACAAGTTAAGATTTTAGGTAATGACTCTATGATATTATGATTACAAACTATAAGTGGCCCAATAATTCTGAAATGGGCTCTAAAATTCAAAAGGCCCTTAAACTCATTTTATTTACTTTGGAAATCAAATTTGATTCATTATTATACTAAATTCTCTGAAACTTACCCATATTTTGCCATATATAATATGCACTATTTTGCTCAAATTTTTGAGGGATAAATGAGGATGCACATTATATACAGGCAGTACCTGAAATACCTTGTATCTGTTCTTGTATTGTGTAATTATTATATAAAATTTCTTACACCATAATATGTTAAAAAATAAGTGCTAAAATTCCTTTATAATACAAAAAACAAGTATCTAAATACAAATAAATGAATAATTGAATTAAAAAATTAAAATGAAAGATTTTTTTTCCTGAAAGTTTGGGCCAAAACGTGGGTGCTCATTATACATAGTGAAATATGGTAAGTTGCATCATATTCTAAAGTAGATTATGAAAGTCTCAGGGAGAAAAATTTGCTCTTCTCCCAGAATCAGGCTGTGCTAGAAAAGTGGGGGGTAGTGGAACAAAATGGGTGGTGGGAAGGTATCCTTATTGGTGAGAACAGTAGATTCCAACTGATAAATTTTATTCTAAAAATGCAAAAACACTGCTTCAAGACCTTAAATCTGTCTTTCCTAGCCAAGAGACCACAGAACTATAGTACAAGAAGGAACTTCATTTTCTATTCCATCACACAGGTGACTTGAGACTCAAGTTACATTTCTTACGGATAGGCCACTGTGGTTAAAAGGCCACATGCATTAAAGAATGATGTTATTTTGCAGTGCATTGGGTAGTTCTTCATAAAATGATTGCCATCTGTAAGTGAATGATAATTGGAATAAGTCACATTAATATCTTCATTATAAAAATGACTAATAAGTATTTTTAAAATTTTATTTAAAACATTTAACTCTTAATTAGGGCTTAGTTAAAGCCAGCTAGTGGTAAATATATATTCACGTAGTTTAAGATCTGTACAGGATGCTATGCAAATGGTATTTCTGCCCATGTCCAGTATACAGTAAATATGCACCGATATGGAAAGCTCCCATAAACTTTGATGCTGTTTCTTACTTTAATCCAGTACTTTTAAATCAGATACCCTCAATAGCAGTTTTCCCTACATAAACTAGAAGTATAATAAATTTCAGCATGTGGGGTTTTTTTTTTAGCTATATGAATATATTTTGCTGGTATATATGACATTTTAAAATGGCTTAGGCCTCTAATTTGTTGAACATGATTCAAATATTTTAAACCAAAATTGTAAGTAACATTTATCAGGAAGCAATAATAGTAATAATTTTGAAAATCAGGAAAAGCCTTCATCAATTCACACTTAGACCATTTACCATTATAAAATTTACTCTATCTTTTTTTTCTGGTACTCTCCATAAAGTCTTGAGTTTGATTGGATGGTATAACAAGCAAAATATCTTACTAATGTTTTTTTGCCCTCAAGAAGCTATTCTAAATGAATTAGTCTTCCACAAATTAATGAATTCATATTTTAAGATGCATTTGCAAAATGTTCTATCATTCCAATGTTAATTTGCAACCTAGTTAAGAAATGTTAGCCTACCAGGAAAAAAAAAATTTTTAATGGGTAATGAATGTCATACTTGCACAGAAAAAAAGGACATGTGAATATAGAGCCCATATGCACTGGTTGTGACAAGACAGTGCATTTAAGTGATTTTATTATGCATATTACTTCAAATATTCAATAGTATTTAGATATACATTTAACTACTGAAACCTTTTAAACAATGATTATATTTTTAAAATCACATTAAATTGCGTGTAATTTCTACAAGTCCATTATAGACGAACAGGAAACAGTTAATATACTAATTACAGTAATTAAGAGTTGCCAATTTAATTATAGTTGGGAATATGAATGCTCTAACATTTGTCAGAGTGTAAAAAACAAACCTTTAATGCAGAGACTTTGTTCACAAACATCTAATGGAGACCTCCTCTACCTCACTCTGTGTTTCTCTGCTGACACAACAGCAATGGGTTCAGACTGAAGAACTTGTCAGCAATCAGGCAGGAGGAGGCTAATTAGCTTGCAGGTTAATGAGTGTGATGGCTCTTGACAGCATTTTGTTACAGCCTCTTCTGTATTTAAACAATAAATGATTACTTATATACAGTTGAGACATTCTAACCATAATAGCCAAGCCCACATTTGGTTTTACAAATATAAAATCAGTTCCTTTGTTTCTAAATAAAAAATATGAAATTCTCATTAGTTATATATCTATCACAACCTCACAATGTGCTGAAAAGGTAATAAATATACTTTATATAGAGGTATGCCCTTTTGAGATGAAAATTTCCATTGAAAAGATGCCCATTAGGTGACACAATCAGGCTGCTGAATAATACTTTAAATATGGCAGCTTTTTAGTAATGTATACCAACTTTTCTAAAAAAAAATTAAGGAAGAGTTTGTCTTCATTTTTTATTCTAGATTTCTCTCCCTGTGAAATAGGTGTATAAGGCACACACAGAGGAATCTCTTCAGTTACCTTGTTGGTTACTAGGGATTTGAAAACAGGTGGTGAATTAAGGAAATAGCTCTATTGAGAGATTAACCCATTTCATCAGCCAGTGGAGAAGGAAATAGGAACATTTTACAGCATCTCTATAATCCATATATTTAGTGGTAACAGAAATGCCTTAATAAAAGCAGTAAGAAAAGGCAGTAAGTGAGTACTTTGCAGCATTTTGATTTACTCTATAAAGCAGAGAATATTCAAATCTAAGTCTGATTTTTATTTACATGAAAGGAAAATGATATGTGCCCAAGAAAACCTTATCTGAGAATTAAACTGAACTTTAGCTGCATAATATCAAGGGAGGGTTATTTCAATTTAATATTCAGTGTTCCCTAGAAATTTGAGCACAGACATGGAAGAAACACCTGCTGAGATTCACACTGCTTTCTAAATTATTTTGCATACATGAAAATATTATTTGTGTACCTTCTCTCACTACTGTATGATGAACATTTGAGTAAAAATAGAGAAGTAATAAAAATTTCAAATATGTACTTTTCTAATGCTCTTTTTTATGTATAAGAATAAAAAAGTATTATATCCATCACAATTATGGTAGGCAATAAATAACTGTACATCAAAAAGCGTTAGTAGACCTGGGAAGATTTAGTAGCAGAAAAAAGAAACTAGTGTAAAAACCAAAACAATTTGTTTCAGAGTTAAAAGGCCCAGGTGTAGTGAGTGCTTATAATTTCCAAAGGATGGAAGGAATAATACAAATTCAAGTTCTGTGATTAGTTTGTCACTTTCTCTTAATTATTTTGAATAATAAATCCTTGGGGTCAAAATACACGTACTTTAAAAATTTTCCATCAACTGTGTGCTACTTACACATCTGAATTCTCTATTATATTATAAACAGTATACGAATATAGGTTTTTCTGTATCATGCATACATTCTTAAATAACAAACATACTATTATTAGCTTATAGGTATGTCTTATCACACATAAATACAGCCTAGTGCACATTTGTAATTTACACCCTAAGCTGGTTAATATAGATCCTTAAGTCTCAAAGGTCACAATGCTATGCTAAATCTAGGTGGATATGTAAACAAGCTTTCCTAAATTCTAACCCAATTAAATGTTATAGAATCAAAATTTGCCTCCAAATTATATGATAATTCCAACTAGTGATTTTGGGGGGGGGGGGACTGACACCTAGTCAAAACCACAACCCATTCTGCCTGTTTAAATGAGAATATTCCTCAGTCCAGAAAATTATTTATAGAGATTTTTTACTACCCTTGTATACTGCAATGTTATTTCCTTTCCCACACACTAGCAAAGTCCATTTTCACAACTGCTATAAAGCGGCATGTTCACAGCTAGTAAAACAACTCAATAAATAGCCTCACGAAGCTATAGCTGTCTCATATCCTTTCCTCAATAAAAACAGAGGTGAACTGCTTATTTTCAGCAGCACACTATAAGAAGACAGAAGCATTATGACTGCTCATACATTCTGACTATCATTTGCCACAAGCTATATCTGTCAGCATTAAATAAAGCTGCATTATAAATGTAAACAAAACACCCACATCTACAAAATGAGCTGTCCACCATGGCTGTAGGCATGAATTGAACCCGCTTATTGACTCAGGTTGCTCTTTTTATTTATTCTTCTACAAAGACATGCATTTACTTTACCCTACAAGCATACTAGATTTCAGAAAGGCAACTAGTCTTGTGCTAGAACAAAAAAAAAAACCACACTGACAAAGGCATACCTTAATAGGAATGAAATTGTGTAGGCAAACATCAACCAATTGTTTGAAAATTGATTTATTTCCAAGTGCTATCCTAGATCAAAACACTAAATTATAAATAATCTGTGAACCTAGTCCTTTAAATATATATTGATATCCTGTAAGAGGTAATTTGCTATAAAAAACAACAGAACTTTAATTACCAATATCTAATGGTCACAAACAAAAGGCATGGAATGATACTCACACAACTGTACAATTTTCAACCCTTTGAGTATATACTGATAAAGTGGGAAGCCAAATATTCAGGAAATTCAATTGGGGCATAAAATTAATTCAAGCTAAAAAAAAACAGTTTCTAAAAAAATGAATATATCACTTGCAAAATGCTTTTTGAACTTTTTCCAGGTATGAAAATGGTTAAAAAAAAAAAAAGAGGTACTAAATGCTTTGTAAACTTAAAAACATTTTGCCAGTTTTTTTTTAATTCTGTGGAATTAATAGATAATTGTGAATTTACTGCATTAAGTTTACATTCTCACTTAGAATGTTTAAGAAAAGTAAGGAGGAGAGCTTTTCTGTTTATTGCTGTCCCATGATAGGACATGATGCTAGGGAAGTAGATACCCAAATTACAGGTACACTGGATCCCTGGGAGTGAATATACCTCTGGTAATGTTCCAACAGGTGTACTGCATGTCAAGATTTTAGCCTATTTCTAGGCTTATTTTGAAAAGGACCATCATCATGCCAAATCATGATAAATGAAAGTATGTTCTGAAGACATTCGTTACAGACAGAGCCAGAGTATACATACAGCTACCAATGCACATTCACTACAGTAAAAATGAAATATAGCATTCTTTCAAACAACCACATGGGGCTCTTCTGTATACTTGATCAAATAATTTCTCAATTAGTTTTCTCCACTAAATTGACTAACTGCTTTGGCCTCGTGTAGACAGAGCTACAGAACTAAATTTAAAATAAGGTTATGCAGCCAGATACCAACAGACAGATCTCTAAAAAAGAGAGAAATATAAACATAAGCAGAGACCAAGTACTCCAAAGAGGTTAGTCTTTGTCACCTGTTGAACCATCCAGAACTCTCTGAGGTCTAAAACTTTGTACATTTATCCTTAAGTACAAAATAGTCCACAGGTTAAGTAAAGTCTAGATGTTAAAAGCAAGAAGTAAAATGCAGTGGTTAAAATATTAACACATATTGTCATAGTTTATTCTTATGTAGGATATCATCCTGTATGACAGGAAAAACATAAATGTCCCTTTGCTTCTCACTATTCTGTAGATGGGTATTAATTATGACTGCCTTTCCTTTCTGAGATAAGCTTGTTTACAGGAACTACAGGATTGCTTACAGCTGCTATCCATTTTGGGTAGGTTGCATCATTGTTTACGATGTTTACATAAAAAAGGAAATCAGTACAAAGAAATAGTATGGAGTAATTAATGTATTGTAGTGTAGTAATTTCCACTTTCTACCTCCATTTAAATAAAATAAAGCTCAGTAATGCCAGCGTAAATCAGGGGGAGCCACAGGGGAGCACAGCAAGGCAAAGACATTAAAGCCAAACCAAAGCCCTTCTTCACCCAAGCTACTATTATTATTACTTGTGCAAAGCAAATATTCAGCCTCCAACCCTAAATCATTTCAATTCCTATTTCCAAGTATAATTTAATCTTTTTCAGCGACACTTGATGCTTACTTCATCACAGCATAATGACAGATTAAAAAGTTGTTGAATTAAATATTAAAGAGGACTTCAGGCAGTTCTGCATTTTTAAGGAATAACACAGATTGGGGATGAAATGAGAAGCCCAAATGCATATTTTATACCAAAAGGAAAGAATACATATATTTTTCCTTCAGGCCACCTACTTTGTAATAAAACACAGGGCAGGTTTTTATTTAGTGGATAAAAATGTGAAATAGTATTATAAGCTTCATATCACTATAATCTGGCACCATACAATGATGTCAAAGCTAATGATACTAAGAATATCATTTTTGGATGAGTATCTTATTTAAATATTTTAAAAATAAGTATATTCATAATTGATCACTTTTACATTCTGATTTTAAAAATTAACTTATTTATGGAAATTTATCTCAGAGATAAAAAAATCACAGATAGTAGCATCAAAAGCAAACCAGTATGTAAATAATTTTATAATACAAACTGTTCTAGGTGGGTGAAAAAGAGAAATTGGGCCATACTGGTAAATACAGTACCAATTAAAATGCTGACTAGATGACTAGGCCTAATTTTGGAAGGTCCCATTAGATTCAGGTAAAATTAAAAACAACATGTACTTACTAGCACTCCTTACCTCTTAAGTGGATTGGAAACAGAGTAAAAAAAAAAAAATTGTGGATGTTTATACTTAAAATATATACAGATAATAATACAAAGGTATACACAGTAAAATTTCAAGAGCCCACGAATCGCTAAGTTTGGTATATCTTTTTAATTTTGTTATTTTTAAAGAAAAGATTTTTTTCCATGAAACTCAAAAGAAAACAAACTTTTAAATACTTTGTTCATTGTAAATTCAAACAATTTAAGGGTGGAAAAAGGACTCCATGAACATTTTATTTGTGTAACATCAAATTACAATCTTTTTGCACATGTATACATTTTTATACAATAGTTGTACCTAAGTACTTTCATTTCTGCTTTTTCATTTCACTTACATGTTACCAGTACAGTCTATTTGATTGAACCAAATGAAATCGCCATTTTTAAAGTCAAAATGGTCAGATATCAACAATTTCATATGATTCAACCTTCATTTTAAAAAGTTACATCTTTATATATTTCCATTTGAAAAGAGAAAAAGTCATCCACAATAGTATGTTTTAAGCAATCACATATGACTTTAAAAATATATAGTATATGGGGATCAATGCTTTCCTTAGAAGCCAAAGAAGCAGATGACTTTTTTTTTTAAATAGTTCACTTTTGGAACAAGTCCAAGGTACAAATGTCATAAGAATAAGAAACATTTAAAAAGTAATAATTTATAATTTATAGCTACTTATTCAAAGAAAGAAAATGATACAAGTACTACACTGATTTCTTCAAAAATTATGACTTTGTTTGGGGTAGAGCTAAATGTCATCAAGGCTGGCAACTACACATGGCCTTGAAAAGATGGCCTAATTCCTTTTGGAACAATTTTCAATATGTTTGCTCCTGGCTGAATGTGACACAGATTTACTCATGAAATGCTGCAACACACAATGCTTTATTTTAAAGAAAAGTACAAAATATGCCCATGGAATTGTTTTGCAAATCTAAAAAAGGGAAAATCCTTTTCAAATTATCCTTTTATTAAAAGATTTTCAAATCTCAGCATTCTGCTGTTCTATTGGCATGGATATTTGGCTAGTCATTCCTTGGAAGCATACAATTCTAAGTCTATACAACTGGATGCATAAACTACGCTGTAGAAATACTGCATGGTAATCTTTACTGATACTCTTTAAAGGTGCAAAAAGAATAAACAAAGTACATTCATCATCCCTACCAGCTCCAATATTTCTTGACTAGAGCCAAGTAACTGGAGAAAAAGGTAAGGGGGGCAGGGAACATATTGGAGACAGGTATAGCAATTTTCCCATGGTTTCCACATTGAAATTCTGGGAAGAGAAATAATCTTAATATTTTGGAATGTTCTCCATACAGCAATAATGAGGTAATAACTTCCCATGACCTAGGACATAGTAGGTACTCAACAAATGTTCGTACAATTAAATTCCCTGTGGAATTCAGTCTCCCATTGAGAAACAGCTATTAAGTTTGGGTGCTTCAGAGCCAATTATGATGAGAAACCTGAAAAACTGTTTCATATTTATGGTAAGGGGTTAGAGGTTTGTTTTCTTTCTTCTTCTCCTTGTTCTTCTTCTTCTTCTGTTTCTGCCTCCCCCCGCCCCCCAACCATTATTTTCCCAGATTATCCTTGTTTTGTAGCTGGTTTGGAATATTTTCCTATCGTCAAAGATGTTCACATGGTGTTTTACGCCTCCTCCTCAGTCCTATGAGTTACCAGATCGGCAGCAGCCCAGATACTCGAAATCAGGGAAATCCAGCCTCTACGCTTGCCAGGCCTCAAATCAAGTTTTAGGTTTGGATTTGAAAGGCACAAACTCTGGGGCTTGGGAGCAAACTCCCAGGTGGATGGCAGTGACTCAAGGACACAAGGCCAGCTGCTGCAGCGGGCAGGAAGCGCGGGCCTCTTAGGCTACAGCCTACCCCAGGCAGCCGCCCGAATGCCGCTGGCGCAGGGGGCGGCTCCTGCAACCGCGCCACTCTGCCCCTTGGCTCCTGGGGCGCGCCCATTGTTCTCTGTGGTGCGGAGCAGTGCCCCCCGCCCCCGCAATCAGGTCGCTGTGCCGGGAGGCCTGCTGCTGGGCTCCTCTCCACTCTACGCTCCTGCAGTGGCGGCCCCCGCCCCTCCGATATTCTCACCACCCTGACTGCATAATTAATGTAAATGGAGCAGCCTCCTTGTCATGTGCGGGCTCTCTGGGTTTACTTTTGTACGACACTTACACAGGAATATTAACTAGAGAAAACAGCATCACAACAGGGGTAGAAAATCAGCCTGTCAGGGACTCATTCCAAATGCCACGGAATGTAGAACGGCTTCAAGACTGTTTCAATCAAGGTGATTGAGAACAAAACCTACACAGAACAGAGAATCCAGGCTTAAACTGAGCACCCACACATCTATTATTTATCTCTCTATATTCTTTAGAAACGAGATCCCTAACACATCGTTATGTAAAACTCGGGACTTGAGAAAAATAGTGAGGCTGCTACGTTTGTGCATAGTCAAGCCTTGGCTCGGCCCGTGCGAATGAAACGCGCACCTAACTCCATGCGTGTGCAGACGCCCTTCAACAATCCACAGCCAGGGAGGAAGAGGCCCGGACCAAAAGACACCTCTCCACGGGTCAGTGAGTTACTCCGAGAAACCACGGGTAATCGTGGGCGACTCCACACTTAACTGAAATTAAGACCGACATCTCTGGGGATGCTGAAGAACCCTTCAATAAGGTGCCCGATTTATATTACTGCTATTCCACCTCCAAATTATGTTAGGGACATTTTATTGTACCATAATTTGTGGTCATTTTTTTTAATTCATAACCTGCTGTGGGAGAAAATGTTTAAGTCAAAATATAGAGTAAACTTGCAAGGCACATTTTACACCAAAAAAAAACCATGTTGTATTTTAAAATATTTTTTACTTTATAATATTCTTAATCATCCCGAATATTCTATGTTGGATGAATCCTCTTTCCCAAAGGAGCAGAGAAAATGACTTCCCAAGCTTATGCTGCCTGACCTAAATTAGCACAAACTCCTATGTATATACTTTCTAGACTAAAATTTTTTTAATATTTTAAAAATTAAGAATTTACATCTGAAATATACAAATTTAATTACTTACATTTAGTTAGACTTAAAGAAACAGGATATTGTAAATTTGTGAACCAATTAATCAGTTGCATTAAGGCTCTAATTGTTTTTATAATGGTAAGTAATCAAATCCAAAACTTTTCTAATTTTTAGTCTTTACACAAATTAGGAGAGGAAATGAAGTACATTAGAAAAGAAACACCCTCCCCCCACCCCTAAAAAAATCCTTCGACAAGAAAGACAGCTTATGTTACACATTTCAATTTGACAGTTAGGTGTTAAGAAACAAAACAACGAAACTGTAATATCAAATCTTATGCCTCCCAAATAATGCCATCAAGTGAATGAGTGTTTCTGTAAGGCATGTTGCCACCTCTCCTCTCATATAACAGAGTGACTTAATCCTGAATGTTCTGAAGGAATTCCTCCACACAAAGGGGTCAATTGTAGGCCACAAAATAACCTTGTACATATTTGTCTATTAAATGATTGAGAACTAAATCCACCTGCATGCCTTTACTGGCTTAATTAAGGAGATGTACAACAGCTGGAAATAATACCTTTGTCTATTCAATACACTGCACAACAGAAGAGATCAAAATGAACATGCCGATCAAAAGGTTTACTTTGGATAGAAAGCAGCCCGTCAGAACATTATTACAAATTAAAGGTATTATATTCAAGTCATTTTTAATCTCTTAAAAATGAATGACCCTTCTCTGCACATTAAATCATTTTTCTCCACAGAAGGAAGTAACATTTCTTTATGTCTAAATACACATAGTCCTTCATCATGCTTCAGTTCTTTTACTAGAGATGGTAGAGGTCTAATACTCTCAATTGAAAGTCGATGTTCTCACCAAGTTTGGAATCATCTCTCTTTAATGATATAACTGACTCGTCATGGATTTTAAAAATGTGAATTCACAAACTGATTACACACAGTCATCTTATCTCCTGAATCTCATTTTACTGCACTAAAATTCTTATTGGCATTCTGTAGTTAGTAATTTCTGTGTTAATATATGCTGCTTTATATCTAGCCACTGTGCTTAGTAAAAATAAGATAAATTCACCCTTACTTTCTAATAATAACTAAATTAACCTTTTATTTCTGGAACTTTTTGCTTTTAAAAACTTAAAATATCATGTATTAAAATATCATTCGTAATGCTTTAAAAAAGACACCAAATTTAGGATCAGTACAATGAAGTATAAACAGAAAACTCCCTAGAGATACTGGTGTGAAACCTGCAGCTCATTGATTTTGTTCTTGATAATATGCTATTACATTGGCAAACATGCTGACCTTGTGTGCAAAGGCAGAATTGTGCATATGCAATAGAAAGTTAAAAAAGCAGCTTCAAAATGACTGTTTAAAACTGTAGGCTACAAAAACTTAAAATACAGACAAGCATTCCATAGTTTATTTAAAATTGGCAACCACAATTTAACAAGCTATTCTAACAAATGATTAGCATAGCGTGTGCTTTTCTTTAGCCATCAATTATGACACAGGGTAATGCAGGGCACAACTTAAGTGTCAAATTACAATATGCTATACAAAACCACTTTGCAACACAGCTTTCAGTTTGCTTAGCAATTACACTACAGAGCATACTGCTTTTCATGAAAGGAATTGGTCAGAACTGTTTGTAAGAATTACCACAAATGTTTATATATTTATATGATAAAGAATTAGTTGACAATTTCATAAAATTTCTCTTTAACCTTTAATAAAATGGCTGGGTTGTCTTGTGTTGATTTAAAACTGCATGTAACCAAAACAGTCAGGGTATTTTTCTTTTTAAAGTAAGATTTATCCGTGGTATGTGACCAAAGTAAAATAGTACTTTTTCAAGCCTAAAGTATAAAGTCTTTTCATTAATTTGTCCATTAAGAAAATTTAAAACTTTTATTATTTGACTGCTGGAATAGTGAATATCTAAATTAGTGAAATCTATAATCATTCTGAAGAGAGAGCAACATCTCTTTATAATTCTCAATAAGTCACACAAGGATTTAAATGCAAAATAAACCAGTAGAATTTCAGAAATGTGGTTCAGATTGTAATTTTCACATGGCAATCACTGTTTCAAATTCTTGATCTATCAGCAGTGAAAATGAATAAAGGTTATCTGTCTTAATTGTAGGACCGTCCATTAATTCATAAAACTCTTATGTGAATAAATACTTAATGAGAAAAGGGAAAAAATACACAAAACAGTTTTTATGCTGTTTTTTTCCATTCTGCTGCTGTCCTTTCTCCTGCATTTGCCTAAAGGCTCTCAGTAAATTACACTCCCAGTAAATGACTGTAATTTACCCGTTGAATTCCCTTGTTCAGGAAAAGCACAAAAACACATTCCAGCATTTCCACAGCTCAAATCTACTATTCGGGATGTCAAGAACAATCCATGGGCAGTAATTTGAAACTGTTTGAACCTTCAAATGAGGGAAATTAGAAATGTTTTGAGAGCTAAGATTTTCAGTGAGGAGATAAAAACCTGATAAAAATCTCTAACTGTTCTTTCCCTTTCTTCCCCCTCCCATATCAGAGGCAGAGGTCTAAATAAACTATTCCACAGTGGTTTTTGAGATAGTGCTATAAAATACAGTATAAATAATATAAGTCAAATTTACATTTACTAAGTTAATTTTTAGTGTTAATACACACTGCATTAATGCCATCCATGTTAAAAACACAGATCCTGCTATGCACTTTTCTATCACAACTACCTCCCTGTGCACTACCTACCTGACCATCACTCAAAATAACTTCCTCTAGCTCAACTTATATGAGCAAAGTTATAAAGACTCAAGGCCCCAAGGATACCTAGCAGTCACTTTTAAAATTATCTGTATAAACAAGAACCAAGTCTTTCCATTTGGTTATGTTTCAATATAGAGAAACCCAGTACACAAAGAAATCTAAACATTTACTGGGCCAAACTTGAACTGTATAACTTAATATTTTCATACATAACATAGGCCAACATACAGAATAAACCAGCATAATCCCCAATGTAAAGATCTCCCTACTGCTGTAACATACGTGTGTGCGTGCATACACATACACCCTAGAGTTAAGAACATTCAGTAACCAAAACAGGCTATTTTACTCTGTCTAAAGGCTGGTTTTCATATGGCAAAATGGTTATAAATCCTCATTATCCTAAATAAAATTACAGCACTTTAAACATTTCCAGGGAGAACATTCTCTCTTCTAAACAACTACCTTAGCGAGTAATAGGAAGCAATATGGTTGCACTTGTGTCACAGTTGGAAGCCTTTTTAAACTGTCGCCCTGCTAGCAAACTGATTCTACATATTAAAATGAATGTGTTGCTTATTTCAAGGGGAAAAATCATTTATAAAATCAAGACCATTATTAGGATATTGTGACTTACTTCCTTTTTAAAGTAAGCCAGAAGTACAGAAGGCCATAATCTGTATATGTTCACATAACTTCACTCTCCATCAGTTTGGTCTTAGAACAAAAGGTATCCTTGAAAGATGAGGCTCTGTATTGTATATTTAACATTTAATAACCAAACAGCCTATTGCACCAAATATACTGATTACAAATTATATAGGGGGGAAAAAACTTCTAAATTTCCTTTTTAGTATAAGAGGTGAAGTCTTTACAAAAGTTTCTGACTAAAGTAAATAAACTGTTAAAAAAATGCCATGTATGTAATTTTATGTACTTTATACCATCTGAGAAGTACATCCTTTTCCAATAAGTATGTTGGTATCAGGAGTACTCTAGCTATTGTAACAGCTGAATAATGACTGAAACAGAATTGATAGTTTAGGTAAGTTTAACATCAGACCTAAGCTGAAGTTCAAACACAAAAATGAAAGATAAACAGTACCACTTACTGGGCAGATGAAGATGCCTTTCTCATGCTCAAGATTGTATTTAATTGTGAAAAAGGCATTGGAACTTTAATAACTACTCAACATGCCCTTTAATCTAGGTATACAAAAGCCATGTGATTTTTAAATTCCACACAGATAATGGAAGAAGTTACATGTTCTCAAGTGGGGAACCATGAACATCTCTCATCAGGGATTTGTAGGGCCATCCTGCTTCACTCTGGAATGGTCGCTTTGCTTGTTTTTAAAACACCCATCCCTTACAGATTCTTAAGCATTAACTTTGTTAGCACTTAATGTGAATGATTTAAAGTTTTTATAATCTCAGTGTTTTTTACATTTGGAGTATATGTTCAATTCAATAGATAGTTCCTGCATATTGTGTACTGCCATGTATAACTGGGTAAAGCAACTAGTAATAAAGTAATTAACCTCTTAACCAAAATACTATACAAGTATGTTATGCTGTTCTTGATTGAAATTTTCTCAGTTAATTTCTAGACAATTACATTATCTATTTCATAACTGCAAACCAGGATGAATTGTTTCTAAAAGTTACATCATGTTTCATGCCAATAGAACCTATGAATGCATAAATGCTCCTGTTTCTAATGTCACTGTTATCAAGCCAAAAACAATTATACTCATTTGAGTTATAGCAACCAATAAACTTAGATAATCACCATATGCAACACAACAGTTTGGCACTTGAACTTAAAACTCTTGTAGACAACTATAGATTGCTTCTAATGCAAAGCACTCTTGTCCTACCCAAGGCTGCCAATAGAAATGCCAAAGCTGCTGAATACTGCGCATCCTAGTAATGCTGTCAGTAAATGGCACATTCACACAGCCCCCAATCCTCTCTTCCCAGGCATGGTCTTCTCCAGCTGCAGCTTAATTTCCTGTGACTTGCCTAATTACTGTAATTAAGGATTAATTGCCATTAATTATTCACACATAAGCTCATCGCAAATCATGGGGTAAATGTCTTATGAAAGCTGCCATACAAGCCATGTATAAACACACTGGGATGCTTCAGGCAGGCGAATCTATCACTCAGCCCTCAAGCAAATCTCTGTGCTTCTCTTACAAAAACAGCTATAACTCTCAGAAACTCGACAGTCCTTTCAGGTAAGCATTAGGTTACAAAGCATGTTTTCCTGTGGAAGCCACAACGGTTTTATTAGTACTATAAATGCTGTTTTATCTTTCCAACTGCTATTTTTATGTTTCCATTTTTATTCTACAGTGTTCAGTTTAGGACAACCACTTGCTTCAAGGAGGAATGTTTGCAGTTGCTACTTCCCCCATCACAGTATGAAATAGTTCCATGTGGTTTACAACATATGACCATGCAATTGGGATCAAGCATGCTAAAAAAAAAAAAACAGTCAATGGATCGGATCCACAAGTGAGATGGAAATCGTTTGATTTTCAAGTCTCAATTTTTCTTTTGTTGGTATAAAAAAGCTATAGCACATCATCTAGTCACTGCTCATGTGTCCCTTATAAGGCAGGTTACCAGTTAAGCCACCAAGGTTCTACTGACAAGAATGACAACGGCAAGCAAACAAAACAATTTGGTATAGATTATTTTTCTATTAGTTGGGTTCCCTGTTTTCATGACAGCCTCTGGTATTTTCACAAATATAAAATATAGACATCATTCCTTTGTAAAGCTAGAAAAGAAATAGTTTCTTCCAAGTGTTCCTAATAGACCCTGAGCTGATGAGGGAACTTCCAAATCCTAGTCTAG
Source organism: Micronycteris hirsuta (assembly GCA_004026765.1). Classification (NCBI taxonomy): domain Eukaryota; kingdom Metazoa; phylum Chordata; class Mammalia; order Chiroptera; family Phyllostomidae; genus Micronycteris; species Micronycteris hirsuta. Next base: position 53,363 of record PVJI01002318.1, on the reverse strand, counting down.
AAATTATACTAACACTTCTTTCCAGTTGTCTAGTGTGTACCACGTTTAAATGTTTTAAAACAGAAGAATTCATTTTAACAACAGAATAAACTACTGTATATGTTAAAAGACTGAAACTACATCAACACTGCCCTAGGAAATTTAAGTCTAAGTAGGCAGAATGTTGTTCTAATTGTTATGTTAGTTCCTTCTGCAGCAAATTAATGCATGAAACATTTTCATTTTGGTACATGTTTGTGTGTCTGAGTTAAACATTTATGTTAATGGACCTTCTGGCAGATTTCTAATGTTTCAAATACTCCTCTAGAACAGCAAGTGTTCAAAGAACAGTTCTTTCCCCCATCTTCTGCAGTACTTAAAATAGGGGTATGCAGCAACTAAAATAATTTCATAGTTTCAAAGTCGAAGTTTAAAATCAACTACTTTAATAACTACAGAACATATCTACATATAAGCAAAATATGCCAACTAAGCACACTGGCTATCCAAAATGGAAAAAAACTAAATATATATGCTCTACTATCTAATTGATGACATATATTCAAATCACAATTTTGACCAGTTCTTAAAAGAGAAAAAAAATAAACCTATCATTCTTTGGTTCCAAAGACTAAAAGGGTACGCATCACTTCTATAGTGATCACAGAATGTGTTTCCAGTATCTTCCAGAACCTTCTTTACAAATACCCAGTCACCCACTTAAATAGACCAGCGTTAGAAACCAGACAGCTGAAAACACAAGAGAAGCAGCCCAATTCTTGTACATTTAACTTCTATTACTCTGCAAGGTAATGAGAGATGCACAAAGCCTGATAACATTCCTCAGCTGAACACTCTGGTTTCTCTTCAGAACGCATAAATCTTTCGCCTTTTACATTCCTCAACTGAGACACAGTTCTTTTCTTCTAACTTACATTTTCTAAAACTGGAATAATGTTTATAAAGTCCTAATTTTTTTCACCGTTGAATTACAGTTGACCCTTGAACAACTCGGGCTGGGGCACCAACCATCATGCAGTTGAAAATTCACATAAAACTTTTTTTTTTTAGTCCTCACCTGAGGACATGTTTACTGATTTTAGAGAAAGGGAAGGGGGAGATGGAGAGAAAGAGAGACACATTGATGTGAGAAACATCCATTGGTTGCCTCCTGTCCACACCCCAACTGGGGATGGAACCCTCAACCTTTTGGTGTGCAAGACAACACTCCGACTGAGTCACCCGGCCAGGGCTCACATATTAACTTCTCACTCCCCCAAACCTTAACGACTAATAGTTCATTGTTGCCTTACTGAGTACAAATAGTAGATCAACACATTTTTTGTTGTCCGTATTATATACTGTATTTAATTTATTTACAATAACTTAAACCAGAAAAAAGAAAATGCTATTTAGAAAATACATTTACAATACTGTATTCGTTTATTTAAAAATCCTGTTATAAGTGGACCCATGCAGCCTAAGCCCATGTTGTTAAGGGGTCAACTGTTTATATGTAATTCAAAACTGCAGTTTGGAACTCAGTTAATATTTAATGGTGATCATGGATCCTCCCAAACCCACTCGTTTAGATAATCTCTCCCCCTAAAAATTTAGAGTAGGAGATTAAGACTCGTGAGGATTTATATACATAATTCTGTACTCTTGCTTTCCTACTCAAATAAGAACTGCTATATATTTATGAAATAATTTATAAAACTGGACACTAAGTCATAGGATGGGGAAATTCACAAAAATTTATTTTTGTAGAAATGTGTCATTTATTGTTAGTGATAATGATATAAAGAAGAATTAAAATGCTATTCAAGTTTTACCATCATCGAGTTTTAAATTTACCTAAAGTTCAAAACTTTAACTTAGCTGCCGCTTATCCCTGTGTCCCTGTACTGAAGTCAGCAGTCAGTGACACAGGGAACTGCTATAATCTACCATCCCAGCACACAGTTTTACCATCAGTGTCATCTAATTGATACTTCCCTATTTTTGTCACCTTGCCTTGATGCCAGCTGCCAAGCTCTGCCATGTCACTTTCCATTTATGGACTCCCAAGTCCCTTGATCTAGCTAATTAGGGTTTATGTGTTAATTGGAGTAAATATAAAGATGGGAGTCACAGGCACAAATTTCAAAGCACAGCCATAAATTGAAGAGCTGATAAGCAGGGAGAAGATGCCTTCATGGAACAAGTGTCAAGTTTATTTTATCACTGGAAAGACCCAGAGTTTCCTGACAAAGTGATACCTTTAAGTTTCTGAAAAGACATTAAGAATATTGTTCTGTAGCAAAAAAAAAACAAAAAAATAACACATTTGAATTCAGATTAAGAAGGCATAGCTCTCTTTTTTGAAAATTCTTGGAAATGTTTCTCTTTAGTAGGACAGTTTTTAATTTCTACCTTTTTTCACAGAAAAAAAATACACTTTGCTTTTAATTTCTAGTAAGAAATATCTAAAGCAAAATCAGTATTTGAAAATCCTGACATGGGATTTAAGTAGAAAAATGACAGTTTTGTTAACATTTTAGATATATTAATGTTTTTCTGCTAAAAAATAACTGTCTGATTTAGAAATAATTACCACCAATTACAGCAAAGAGTTTTTGAATACTTACAGACAGCTTTAGGATACTACATTTCAGATGCTTATCTCAAATGTCATAAAGACTGAAATTACTTTAAAAGGAGTATGCGTGATTTCTATAATGATCAGAATGTGTTTTCAATACCCTCTAGAACCTTCTTTATAAAAACATTACTGTCAGTTGGAAACACTGCCTTTTCCAGCATCTATTGGAGAGGAGCAATGGCAGATAATTAATATGGAATGTAACTGAAAGAACTGGTAAAGACCTTTTTTTTTTTGCTATTCTGCTTTTTTGTTTAAGTTTTATATATGATAAGTCATATTTAGTTGACAAAAATATAATGGGCACACTACTTCTTCTGTTACCACCACCTGTGATTAGCTGTTAATAATAATTATGAAAACAACAGCAGCTATTTCTACTACTACTTACTTTTATACAGCACTGTCTAGCTTTTACATATGTAACCTGAAGTTACGGTAACTAACAAAAGTTAGGTAACATATCTAAAATATTTGTCTAAGGACTTTTCAGAGAAAGTATTCAAATAATCTTCAGGGTGATGATTATTTAGCAATACAAGAACAACCCTATCTTCCAAAAGCATCAATGTAATAATGGCAATATTGAAAAATAAAATACATAAGAATAACGCGTGTCACATCTATGTGGTGTTTTAAGAAGATCTGTTTAAGTGGTAGCTTAATATTTATAAAACAGGTACATCAAAAATCCTTCTCCATCTTTCCTTCCCTTTCTTCATGTCCTTTTAATCAACAGAATATGGTATCTATCTTCCTAATAACTTATAACTTTGGTTCTGTATTTTGAAGATGCTACTTAGGTTAACCTCATGTTTCTGGTGTAGGATTCCAACTTCCTTTAGTATTTTTAACTCATTTGTCAAGTCTGGAAATAACCAACTCTGGGTAAAAAGAAAAATTTCAAATGAATAAAAAACCTTTTATATGCACCATAAAAGTGAACCTTAGATATTCATACCTCTTCTGATTAAGAATGGAATAGCCTTAGAAAAAGCAATAGTCTCTGGAAAACTTTTGAACAGCAATGCTTAAGATTTCTGAAATATGTGAAATATAAGAAAAATTTTATTTAACTTTTTTCCTGGCAAAAAAGTTCCTGGCTTCTAGTGTTAGTACATCAATTCAAGAAATAAATTTTAAATTCCTACATAAGAAGTAAGTGAAAATGTCACATAAAACACCTAAAACACATATCACACATTATATATCACTAGCAACTTTGTGCAACTTTTTAAACAAAACTATCCTGGTACTTAGTGTGAGGTTTTAACTGTAAATAACCAAGCTAATTTCTACAACTTAACAGATGTCCATAAGAAACAAAGAAATGCATACGTGAACATCATCAGCATCCAAATGAGTTTATTGTAGGACTCTTTAAAGCACATCTGATCTTGGCTCCAGCCTGTAGTCTACCTTTCAACTTGCAAATGACAGTGTCACCAAACACTGTCCTTCCATCAATCAAGCTGGGTCATGAATATACAAAAGGCAGCAGAGAAGCTGGCTACCTCCTGCAGTTCAACTTGGCCTAATTATCTAGGCCTTTCTTTTGGTTACAGTCTGAAGGGTATACACCCAGTCAGCTGCTGGGCAGCCGGAGGCCTAATCAAGAGAGGTTATGCATACTGACCCTTCTATGGACATCCAATGCAAGTTAAATGTGAGCACCAAATGTCATCTTTCTTATTCATCATTATGAAATTTCCCTCCCCTTTCGAAATACCAATCTGCTGCCATTTTCAGACACTCCTCTTACCCCCCTCCAAGCTGTCATTTCACTGTGCTTGCTGCCAGTTGAGTGAATTAGCATTCTAACTGATGTGCTGTTCTTCTCAGACAAATCCTTGAGCTGCGTTAACTAATGACTTCTCTCCAGAAAAAGGAACTGATAGTCGACCATTGATAAAAGAGAGTCCATTTCCACATATCACAAACAATTTGCAATAATGGCGGCAAAATCAGTAGAGTTACTATGGTTGTCCACTTTCCCTGTGTTTTTCTCTCATACCACTAAACCATGAAACAATCATCACCACTGAATGGAATATAAAGCTGCTAGCGAGTCAGCTGCAGTTGGGTTATGATGATGAACTCTAAGCAAGGCAATTTATGGACCAAAGCATTGGTGAGGATAGAAAAAAGGCAAACAATGAAGAGCCATTTTCACATCTAGTCAAATTGAAGATGAATTTTACAAGACAACAAACTGCCCATACCATTCCCTACACATAATAGGTGTTTAGGAGTAGTTGTTTCAATGATGATGTTAACAATGATGATATGAAAGAGCAAATACAATGTAAGGCCACAACTAGGATTGTGATGGGAAAATGGAAAGACTGTTCCAGATTTTGTAAATGCTCTGGAGCATGATATGTAAAAACAGAGTATGGACATAAAGGAAGATTCCACTTTGAAAGTAAGGGAGATATAAAAGAATATATTAGTAAAGAGAAAACTGAGAAAATGAGAGATTTTTATAAGTTACTGTACACTTACAAATAATTTAATTTCTCTATGTTTTAACACATTTATGTAGCTCCTCAACATATACACCAAAGAAGTAACACCACTCTCTGCCACGGAAGAAAATACTACAATGACTTATAATCCTCTAAGTCCTAGGAGAAGTGCTAGAAAGCAATACTGAGCTGAAACTGGAACCCCAAACGCATTTGCCTTAAACAGGCAAAGAAGGCGGTTCTGAAATCAAAGAAAGCTTACTTTGTAATGAGAAAAGAATCTTTCACGGTCAAGTATGGAAGGTTTGCTTATTAGAGCACCTTGATTATTTAGTTTTTAAAGTTAATACGCATTCATTCAAAAATGTTATTAAGGCCCTGGCTGGTGTGGCTCAGTGGATTGAGCTCAGGCCTGTGAACCAAAGCGTCACGGACTTGATTCCCAGTCAGGGCACATGCCTGGGTTGCAGGCCAGGTTCCCAGTAGGGGATGCACTAGAGAGGCAACTACACATTGATATCTCACTCCCCCTCATTCTCCCCCATCCTCTCTCTCTAAAAATAAATAAAATCTTAAAAAAAAAGTTATTAAAACTCTCCTATATGCCAATCACACAGGAGTTGTGTATAAATCTCTGGGGCACAGAGAAATATGAATGATATGACATGTCTTCAAGCTGTCTATAATCTCACTAGAAGGACAGGCATGCACACATAAAAGGTAAAAGAGCAACATCAAATTCAAATATAATGTAGTTGCAATATAGAGTAGTTAACAATAATAATGTATTCTTTTTTTAAAATTTTATTTATTTATTTTTAGAGAGATGGGGGAGGGAGGGAGAAAGAGAGGGAGTGAAACATCAATGTAGGGTTGTCTCTAGCACACCCCACTGGGGACCTGGCGTGCAACCCAGGCATGTGCCCTGACTGGGAATCAAATCGGCGATGCTTTGCTTTGCAGGCTTGTGCTCAATCCACTGAGCTATACCAGCCAGGGCTAATAATGTATTCTTAAACAAATAATTGCTATTGTTAGAAAATAACATAATAAATGGTACATAAATAAAAGGAAGTGTGATACAAAAGTAAGTTTTCCGATTCAGGGAAAGGTACCCTAAAAGAGGTGCATTATATACAGAGTAAAGGAAGAAATGAAATAGGACCTACTGTGAAAGCACAGCATTTAAAAAATGTCATGGGGAGAACATTTTGGTATTAGGGACAAATAAATAAATCACACCATGAGGAAGGAGTTAATCAAGCGTCCTTGGAGACAAAAGAAAAAAAAGACCAGTCTGACTACAACAGAAAGGTCTTACAGTAGAGGAGTACAAACTAAGGCTTCCGTGAGTCTCTAAACTGAGTTTCTAACTAAGTTTTTTCCAAATAAGTTTTCATTCTTGCTCTTCCTCTTCTCCTTCTGGCACCCCTATGATTTGGATGTTGGAACATTTAAAGTTGTTCCCGAGGTTCCTAAGACTCTCCTCATTTTTTGAATTCTTATTTCTTCATTCATCCGGTTGAATGTTTACTTCTTCCTTCTACTCCAAATCATTGATTTGAGTCCTGGTTTCCTTCCCCTCACTCTTCGTTTCCTGTATATTTTGCTTTATTTCACTTTGCATAGCCTTCACTTCCTCCTCTATTTTGCGATCATCCTCAACCAATTCTGTGAGCATCCTGATTACCAGTGTTTTGAACTCTGCATCTGATAGGCTGGCTATCTCTTCATTGCTTATTTCTATTTTTAGAGCTTTGATCTGTTCTTTCATTTGGGCCATATTTTTCTTGTCTCATCGCCCTGTTATGTTCTAAGGGGTGCAGCCTTAGGTATTCTGAGCATACGATTTTCAAAATCCCTCTTGCAACATGGGTCCCTAGTACCCAACATGATACTTCCAAATACCTGACATGCATAAAATACATTAGGATTGTTACTTCCTTTGCTCTTGTTTAGGGAAATATATTTAATGACCAGAAATAAACAAAGAATTTAGATCAAAATGGAAATATTACTTCCTCTAGGGTAGGCTTTCTGGTTCTATTAACAAAAATCAGAATTACTAAATTTTGACAGACACATCACACCACTGTCTTCTTTGAGCTTAAATCTATCTAAGTTTCCTTTGGGGGCAAATATGTGTTAAGATTATACCAGATCTAAAATGATTTCAAAAATCATTTACTGAATGCCCCCCAGATGCCAAACTTTGTCAAATCCATTTCTACACCTGTTCTCTAACTAGATAGGTTCTAATAAGTATTCAAAAAAAAAAAAAAAGAAAGAAAGAAAATAAAAACCACCCTTATTCACAAAGATGTTTAGTATAACATTTATAATACTGAAAAGTCAAAGGTAACTGAAATATCTAGAATATGGGAATGGATAAGAAAGCAACAATATAGTCACTCAACAAGATACAACATAATCGGCCCGGCTGGTGTAGCTCAATGGATTGAGTGCGGGCTGGGAACCAGAGGGTCCCAGTTCGATTCCCAGTTGGGGCACATGCCTGGGTTGCAGGCCAGGTCCCCAGTGAGGGCCATGTGAGAGGCAACCATACATTGCTCTTTCTCCCTCCCTTTTCCTCTCTCTGAAAATAAATAATAAATAAAATCTTAAAAAAAAAAGATACCACATAATCAATAAAATTATTTATTAAAAATTGCTAACATGGAAAGTACTTACATTGTAGTACTAATGAAGAAACCCCCACAATATTGTAAATATAAGTGATCCTAATTATAAAACAAAAATATGCATTGAAAAACAAGGTGACTGAGAATACAAATTGGTTCTGGGCAAAAGCCAGAATTTGTTTAAAAAAATTGTGTATTCTTATATACTTAAACTTCAGTCACCTTCAAAGTACTCTCCATTTGATATAATACATCTACCAAGACTTTTTTCCACTGCTCAAAACAGTTTTTGAACTTGTCTATTTTGATGCCTTTTAGTGCTTCTGCCATTTTTTGTTTCACTTCTTCTACAACGGCAGAATGTTTCCTTTTGAGGAGTTGTTTTATTCAGGGAAACAATAAGAAGTCACTGGTAAGAATGAGTGAATAGAGAGGGAGGAGCACAAGGGTCATGCCACTTTTAGTCAAAAACTGCTGAACACTCAGTGTGGTGTGGACAGGTGGGCTCATAAATCAACCATCATGATATGGGCAAATGCATTGTAAGAGTCAAAAGAAATTCACTGAAGCCAAACACAACCTCTCACAACTATGCCAGCTGGCGCAGTGATACAGATAGGTTCATAGAACACTTACCTACCTGCAGATGCCTGTAATACAAGGGGCCTACCCTCCAAAAAATAATTCCAGTTTTTTGGGGGGTCCCCCCTCGTATCTGTTATATATATGTACACACTGGAACCTAGTAGGTGCGTGTACCCCAGAGAAACTAATGCATTGGCCAGAGAGATACTATGGGTCTTAGAAGCAGAAATCTCCTGTTACTTGCTTTTGAAAATCAGTATTCATCCATATTACTTTACAACTGCATCGTACTTGACTGAATGAATGAATGTAAAACAATTTATATAATTCACTAAACAACTGATAGATTTTAAGGCAGTTATTTCCCCTTTACTCTAATATAAACAAAGCTGCTACATACATTCAAATACATGTTTCTAGATACATGTGCAAGCTTTTCTCAAAGATATACACCTAAGAATGGAGTTGCTCGTTTATAGGACATGCCAATCTTCAATTTTAATAGATATTGACAAATTATTTTCCAATGTTGTACCAATTTATATTACCACTAACAATACACGAGAGTTCCTATTGCTCAACATTCTTGCCAACACTCAGACTTTTAAATTAATTAAGATTCATTTTATGCATTCTATTTTGGTGAATGTTCCATGCATACTTGAAAAGAATGCATATTGCCCTGGCCAGGCCAGTGTGACTCAGTTGGTTGAAGCATTATCCTGTGAACCCTTGTGAGTTCAATGTCTAGTCAGAGCACATGCCTGGGTTGCAGGATCAGTCCCTAGTCAGCGTGCATGAGAGGCAACCAATCAATGTTTCTCTCCTACATCAATGTTTCTCTCCCTCTTTCTCCCTCCCTTCCCCTCTCTCTAAAGTCAATAACCATGTCCTCAGGTAAGGGTTTGAAAAAAAAAAGAATACATATTCTGCTGTTACTGGATAGAGGAAACCATCAATGAGGTCAAGCTGGTTGGCAGTGCTGTTCAAGTGTTCTATACCCTAATGATGATAATGCAATAACATAAGCTGAACCTGGTCTTGATACACAGTATATGTCTATGCATTGTAGGACTCAGTTTGGCAACATTTTGTTTAGAATTTTTCTATCTACATTTATAAATGAGATTGGTCTGTACTTTTCCTTTCTTGTATTAGTATCAGTTCATTTTAATATCACAAGTAATTAGTGTCATATAATTAGTTGAAGGCTATTGTTCTATTTGCAACACCATATAATTTCTGTAAGATTGAATTGGTCCATTCCTTGAATGTTTAGAACTTACTTACAAAACCCTCTGATCTTAATGTTTTCTTTGTAGCAAAATTTAAACTACTGGTTTAGTTTATTTAATGATTATAAGATCACATACAGTTTCTACATTTTTACTAAATTTTGATAATTTGTATATTTCTACTAATATTCCTAAGTGTTGAATGTACTGACAAAAATGTTCATAATATTCTTTTTAATCCCTGCTGCATGTTTTTTGTCATGTTTTTCGAATCCAGTATTATTTATTTGTGTTGCTTCTCTTTTGCTGCTTTCCCTCCTTTTCCTTCTAAATGTTTTTGATCAACCTTTACCAGCAATTTGCCAATTTTATTAATTTTGCAAACAACTAACTTTAGCTTTATTTTGATGCTTTTCATATCTTTTTTGTTTCATTAACTACTTTTCAAAATTTTATTATTCATCTTTTCTATTTTTCTTGGATTTTTCCAGCTGTTCTTTTAAACTTTTATTAATAATTGGATTTTGGCTAATTAATTTTATAAAGGAAGCATTTAAGGCTAAAAAGTTTAATATAAAGTTTTATTTATATCTGTAAGTATTTATTAGTACTTTATCATTTCAAGTCAGTTTAAAATATTTTACAGTTTCCTCTACAGTTTCTTCTTTGACTTGAGAATGATTAGAAATACTTTATATGTCCAAATATTGTGTGAGTTATTTTACTTTTTTGTTGATTTCCAACCACTTGTTTTGTCACAACAGAATGTGATACTTGTGATATTGATTCTTTTCAATTTGTTGAAGCTTAATTCATGTTTTTTGAAAATATTCCCATGTATATGCTGAGAAGAATGTGTATTCTGCAGTTGCTGGCGATATATTCTCTACATGTCCACTAAATCAAGTTTGTTAATTGCATTATTAAACTTTTCTATATATTTACAGAATTCTTTTATATATTCTATCATTATCCAATAGGCAAGTGTTAAAATCTCACACAACTGTGAATTTCTCCTTGAGGTTCTGGCAAGTCTTGCTTTATATTTTGAAGATATGTTATTAGGTGCATGTATATAATTTTAGAATTGTTACAGTTTTCCTGACAAACTGAACCATTTATCAGTATTTAGTGACCCTCTTTTCTCTAGAAATGCTTTTTCCCTTCACAGGTGTATCTGTTACCACACAGCTAATCCAGTTTTCCTTGTTAGTAGTTCGGTGTATCTTCCTACATCATTTCACATTCAATCTTCTGCATCCTTTTGTATTAGTTGTGTCTCTTGTAAATAAGTTGTTTGCTTATTTGTTTATTTGATACATTTTTGTTTAGTACTCTCTAATAATCTCCATCTTTTATCATTACTGTTTTTGTATTTTAATCTTTTCAAGTGCTTTTACATGTACTGTAAGATATATTTAGAGTTATGTCTCCCAAATCATTTTATGATTTCTATCTGTTCTCTTTCTTCTATTTTTCTCCTTCCTTAACTTCTTTGGATTGAATGAATTGTATTTTTTCCCCTGTTCCTTCCATTCCATGTTTCTTCCTTTACTAGTCTAAAAGCTATAAAATCTACTTCAATTTTTAAAATGATTACCCTATAAACTCCACTAACATCAATATTTTAGAAGCATTTAAAAAAATTTTAAGGTATATACACAGAAAGATGCATCTTAACACAAGAGAAATACTTTACACAGAGAGATATACAGATAAATGAATAATTACTTTTATGGCAACAGCCATGATTACCACCTAGGTCAAGAAATACAACTTTGCCACCTTCTTGGAAGCAACCCTATGCCCCATACCAATCTCAACTCCATCCTCAGCCTCTGAAGCAGCTGTGTCTGACAGAAATGTAATAAAAGTCACATATGAATTTTTAAATTTTCTAGTAGCCATATTTTTTAAAAGTAAAAAAAAGGTGAAGTTAATTTTAATATATTTTATTTAACACATTTATCTAAAATATTATCAACTGTAACATGTAATCAATATAAAATTGTATTATTGAGATAATATATTCTTTTGAAAGTACTAAGTCTTTGAAATCCAAAATGTATTTTAAACTTATAGCACATCTCAGTTCAGAGAAATCACATTTCAAGTACTCCATGAGACACGTGGCCAGGGGCTAACCTTATTGAAGCTTTGTTCCAGAAATGATCACTATTCTGACTTCTGTGGTAAGCTGTTAAGTTGTTTTTGTTTTTTTAGCATTCTTACTTTTTAAAAATAATATCATCTCTACAGCCCTAACAATATAGCTTCGTTCTTTTTGTTTCTGAATTTTTACATAAATGGAACTATACTGTTTTCTTTTATGGCTTGCTTCTTTTATTCAACATCATGTGTGTAATATTCACACGTGTTCTATGTTCTTGAATATAGCAAAAGTTCATTCATATTCATTGCTGTGTGGTATTCATCAGCATAACTGCAATTTACTTATCCATTTTATTATTGATGGACAGTCAAGTCATTTCCAGTTCTTAACTATTGTTTATACAATGTTTTAAACAACCTTTGAAAAGCCTCAGGTATATATGTGAGTTTTCAAGACATTATACCTAGAAGTGGAATTGCTGGGTTATAGGGTATATATACACATTTTCAATTTTACTAAGTAATGACAAACTATTTTCCAAGCTGACTATGCCTATTAACACACTCATATATGAATAAAAGTTCCTGTTGCTCCACATCTTCACCAAAACTTGTTATTTTAAGACATTGTAATTTTTACACATCTGGGGGTGTATTAGCAATATCTCAAGTGGTTTTAATCTGTATTTCCGTGCTAATGAAAATCTTTAACCTTGAGTCGACAAGAAAAGAACCTTATAATGCTTTAACTCTGATTATAGCCTCTCAACTTACATCCAATTTAAGCTAACTTGACTTTATAATTTCTACAAATAAGGTATTATTATTTTACACAACAAATACTTGTTAACAACTTGCCCACAAACTTTCTGCTTTCTTTTCTCACTATTTTTGCTTCTCAGATATTCCTTCTGGGGATTATTTTCTTATCCTTCTTCTTCTTAAAATACATCCTATAGAAATTCCTTTGGTGAAACTCTTTTGGTCATAAAAACTTTTAATTTTATGTCTGAAAACACCTTTATTGTACCTCATGCTCCAGATATTTTCAATGGGAAGATAATTCTAGTTATTTGCTCTCAGCTCTTTGAAGTGACTTCATTGTCTTTTGGCTTCAATTGATTCCACTGAGTACTTAGCTGTGTTTATTCATTATTCCGTTTTTCTCTGGCTGATTTCAAGGTATTTTTTAAGGGCTTTTTTTTAAAATTTGGGATCCTTTAGTTTTAATGAGGTATATGTTGATGAAGATATCTAACCATGTATCCCACTTAGAAGTCACTGGACTACCTTGAATCTGAATATTTGCATTTCACCCATTCTGACACATTCTTAGCTAAATATCTTTTAATATTCTATCTTCTCCATTCTTTCTATTCTTTTCATCTGGAACTATGCTTTGAATGTGAAGAGGGCTTTCTTGCTCTGTCCTCCCAATCCTTTTCGTATTTTTCTCTTCTTTGTGTTATATTCTGAGTAATTTCTTCATATCCATCTTCTGGTTCTCTAACTCTCTCCCCTTAAGCCATGTCTAAGAATTCTTTTTTTTCCACATTTGTCTTATTAAATGTAATGGTATCTTGTTCTTTCAATCTTTAACTTCTTTAAGTAGTTATTTTATTTGCCGTATCTGATCACACTACTATCTTCAGTCTTTGTGAGCTTGATTCTGCAGTTTCACGCTTTTGCTAACTCATAGTCATGGTGGCTTTTTTACTCAGATACTTCTTTTTAAATTGTGAGTCCATGCCCCTCAAAATTGCATCTGTGTGAATTCATGTCACTCATGTGTAAAGAGTTTTCTTTCAGAAAAGATACACATTTTACAGAGGCCTAGGAACACTAATAACTCACTTCAAACTAAATCTTTACCTTGGACTTTTTTTGAGACAGGCAAGCAATGTAGCAATGTTAATTCCATCCCTAAATCAACTAAATGTAGGTTATAATTAAGAATTCTCAGGCCCCTAGGGCAAAGAGCAAGTTCATCCTCAGAGTACTCCCCTTTTAAGGGTTCTGGTTTTATGTGAAGATCTCTGATTTTTGTCTCTTAAGCTGCACATGGCTCTTTAAAACCTACAATCTAGGTCACCAAGATTGGCAGATAACCCCCACCCTGGGGCCCCTAGAACAAATGCCAATTCTTGCATTTGTAGAATTACTCTCTGTCTGTACTTCCTTCTTAGCCACAGTTTCCTTACTTTTCTGCCAGCTCAGTCATGTTTTGGAAATTAAGTTACTTACAGCCAGCATTTTAAATGTTCTATATCAGAGGAATTTTCTCTGCACATTCAATCTACCACATGGCCAGAAATTGAACACAATCTATTTTTTAAATGCAAATGCATGACCCTGACCAGTGTGGCTCTGTTGGCTGGGCGTCATCCAGCAAAGCAAAAGGTCACCAGCTCAATTCCTGGTCAGGGCACACGCTTGGGCTGCATGTTGGATCCCTGGTCGGCCACATATGAGAGACAACTGACTGATGTATCTCTCTCACATCAGTGTTTCTCTCCCTTTCCTTCTCCCTCCCTTCCCCAATCTCTCTCTCACTCTCTTAAAAAAAAAAAAAAAAAGTAAATGCATGACCTTAGATTGAAAATTTAATAAAATCAATGTATCATCTCTAGTTTTAGTTTTCTTTGTGAAATGGATATAATAAGAGTGCCTACCCTCATAGAATGTTGTGAAAATTAAATAGAAAAATTCATACAAAGTGCCTAGGGCATAGGAGGCATATAAAAAATATTGGCAATTATTATTATCATAATTGATTTAGACCCAATATTATAACCTATTACATTTTGTTTTTAGAGTCTTAGTTTTACTATTGAACAGCTATTACCACCAGCAACATATATCGTGTAAATCTATTACCCATGTCTTCTTTTCTACCAAAATAATTGATTTTTTTCTTAACTACTTCAGTAGGACCAAGGACACATCTCGGGTGAAAGGTCCTAGAGACATCAATCACTTGTATGATTGTTAAACTACATTTCTTGAGCTTGCTTTAAAATTTTTTCATGGTGATATTTTTGTGAACTGACCACTGAGAAAAATTATAAGATCTCTATAATGGATTTCAGGATCTTAGATTTGCCACTATAATTGCTTTGTAATTACGTGTAGATGGTATGTCTTATAGTAACCAAATATAACCATAAAAATCATTCACCTCTAAGGGGAAAAAACAAGTAAGACAAAAGATTCAGTGGCCTAATCATAAAGTCAGCAAATTAAGTATGGAGGTATCATATGGAAATCACCAAAGTGTAGTTATGGACGCTTCAAGAAAAGTAACTGACCTTTCTGAAATTTTTTAAATTCTTAGGTGAAGGAGAAATATGCTATATTAAAGCAAAATTATAAATAAATCTGCCACTTTAAAATAAAGCATGGCCCTGTTGTCTAAAAACAAGAAATAGACGCTGAAAACAATATATCTGTGAACTTCTTAGACACAACCAGAGGCCTCTAGCCCTTAACCCACTCTCTAATATAATAGCCACAATGATAGCTTCTTTGGCCTCCCTCTTGAAATCTAGGCAGTGATGTCTTTGTTCGCCTATTTAAAAATTTCTATAATGTTACGTCATTTTCCACCAGAATATAAACTCAAGGGCAGCAGACATATTCTAAGGGAAGCAAACATATTCTAAATTCCTTAAATAGTGATTAAGACATAATAACCACGGAATAAATAATTATCGGAGGAATGAATTTAACTTCAAGTTGAGAACAATGCTATATTTTAAAGCAAGCCCCTCCAAAATGCGTAAAGTAACTAAAGAGATATGTGTGATTAAAGCAAATGTTTAGTATACAATAAAACTGATGAAAAAAAGCAACCTGAAATATTACACAGCCAAATAATTAAGATGATGTGGAGCCACATCTGCACGCATGGAAAGACACCCATAGTTTATTATTAAGCTATATAATAGGATATTTAACTGATTTAGAAAAATAGTATTTACATGTTAGTATTCACCACTATCTGGAAGAGTGATTATCTTTGAGTAGTGGGAATTTAGGTGAATGTTGTTTTTTTTTCTTTATATTTTTCCAGTGTTGCTTGAATATTTTAACAATAAGCAAAGATTATTTTATGATCAGAAAAAGTAAAGCTGTTTTCTTTTTGGAAAACAAAAACAAAAATGGGGCAAGGAGGCAAGCAAGTGGGTAGGTAAATGACACATAGAACACACTTTGTCCTGACACATTCCCTAAACCTAACTTAACTATATGACTCACAGAGGTCTTGTCACATAAACTGCTTATGGATATAGACTATCAGCCAATAGCTTCACACATTCTTCTATAGGTAAAACTAAATAATCTTTATCTCTTCTAATACTCACCTATTTTATAATACATCTGACTTAATGCATTTAGTTCTCCAGATAGGTGATACCATCCTCCCATTTATAAGGTGCTTTGGGATCTTTTAAAAAGGGAAATGGTATGCAAAAGAAAAAAAAAATCAGGTCAGTTCTTCCTTATTACTGAAAGTCCCTTAAGGGCTATAGGAATAGAGTCCATGCTCATTTAGGGAGGCCAGAAACATCCAGATTACCACTCAAACATAGTAATAATAATTTTATAAATCATACTAAACAGGAATTATTATGGAAAGAAGCTTATATTTTCATCTATCTAATGAAGCATTGCAAATATGGCTACAATCTATAATTTAGAACAAATGCAGTTATAGAGATACTAGAGAAATTCTCTAAGAAACATAATTATTTTCTCTTGGATTATTGAATGTCTTTTCATAAAGATACAAGGTTTAGGCCTAATATAAGAGCATATTCACATAACTGTGATTGCTCCCGACACACATTCTCTAGGAAACAGGAAACAAGACCTCTTCTTATAAAAGAGACCAACGCTACTAGTAAGTTTCCTTGAGCCATCAAGTCTTATAGAAACTCACATCAATCAATCCTAAAATGTCTGTGTTATAGAGGTTCCAGAGACAGAACGTCTGGGTTCAAACCCCACCATAGCCAGTTTGTATGGATGAATACAGAGGAAGCTGTACTCAGAGTAGTACAATAAGGTTAGTACTATTGTCATGGATGTGCGACTGGCAAAAATGGAAGGTAAAACCAGCAATAGGAGCAGAGGTAAGTAATGTAATTCCTCTGAGACTCAATTTGCCCATTTCCAAACATAAACTATAAACCAAATGATGCCTTATGGCTCTTCTCACTGTGTCCTCTGTAATCTAAGCGATGTTAGGCAGCCCAACAGCGTGCTCTGATAAATGACTCCCAAAATACTTCTTAAAAGAGTGTGTTCTCCTGACACTGGTCCCTCAAGATGCTAATCAAGTTGTTTTTTTAAAGGCCATGTCACATAAGGCTTTGTTTAATGACTTTTTTAGATTTACTTATTTTTAGAGAGGGCAAAGGGAGAAAGAAAAACATCTAAAAAAAAAACATCAATTGGTTGCCTCTCATAAGCGCCCCATCTGGAGACTGAACCCAAAACCCAGGCATGTACCCTGACCAGGAATCAAACTGGCGACCTTTTGCTTTGTGGGACAATGGTCAACCACCTGGGCCACACCAGTCAGGGCAAAGTCATGTAAGTATAAAAAAGGCTGCATGTTGCTTTATTTCTATGGGGAATGCCAAAGATATCAGCATTTTAAAGGCTGAGAAGTTGTTAAACTTTGTTTTGTCTAGTATGTCTCAAATTCACTTTGACCACGGATAGTTTACTCTTTCCCCATTATCTTTCAGAATGATTTGTTCCATGAAATATACTCTTTAGTTCATTCTCTATTGGTTTACAAGCCATGTTCCCCATTGTTACCTGCTACTTTGAGGATATAAAGATTTCTCAAGTTCAAACAATACTTACTTTGGAACGTAAAAGTTCTTACTAGGTGTTTTAAGAAGTGTGATTAGTACTAAGGGAGAAGAAAATAATCACTTGGCAAAGTTAAGTATTAGAGAACAAAGCAATCATATGAGAGAGCCATCATAACAGCTAATGATGTCGAACATCTTTAAATGTGCTCTCCATACCATTTTAGCAGTCATTATTCTTTACTGAAACTTTCCTAATTTGCCCAGTGCATAATATATATTTGATGACCACCGGATGTTCAAACTATCCAAATTCAATCACAGTATCAGTATTCTCGATGGCTACCTAGAGTTCTTTGATTCCTACTGTGCTAATTGTGATTGTCACTTAGTACTGTTCACTGATAATCCAGCTCTCCTCTCCTTCCAGGCACATGCTCAGATTTTACTACCTGGTTTTTTCCGGTTGACTATGTGACTGTGGCCAAAGATTTGTAAGCAGGATTTATGAGCATCTGTCACTTCTGAGCTGTAGCCTTTAATTGCTGGTAAGACAAAATCCCAAAGTTGCTTTACTTCTGGGAGGACAACTGACAATGCTTCTTGAGATATAGTGGCTGTACTGTTAGCCTGGGTTCCTATGTGACTAAAATGAGCACAGTCACTATGAAATAAGATACATATTTATATTGGTCTCTGACCCTGGGATCCTGGGTGGGTCCTGAATGGATGCTGGTCACCAGAAAGACCAAGTCATATTAAGAACCTCAGAATTTTCAGAACCACTCCTCAACTTCTCCAGATAGGGGAAAGAGACTGGAAATAGACTTAATGGTTGATCCTATGTGATGAAGCCTCCATAAAAATCCCAAAAGTAGGGGCTCAGAGAGCTTACAGGTTAGTGAACCTACAGGGTAATATATCCTGATTCCATACAGACAGAAGAAGCTCCTGTACTGAGGAACCTCCCAGATCTCATCATATGTATTTCTTATCTAACTGTTTTCCTATATCCTTTTCATATCCTCTAGCAACTGTTTTATTGGGTTGGCCAAAAAGTCCATATGTTTTTTTCCATAAAATAAAAGATACAGTTTTCATTTTCACCAGTAACTTTATTGATTTGGATATTTTTAATATGTCAAGCTACCTTCAGCATGGTAGAACATTGATTGTTCTCAATTAATATCTCCATTTGATCACTATCAACTGCAACTGGTCTACCCCACCAAGGAGCATCATCCAGCAAGAAATCTCCAGCACAAAACTTCGCAAACCACTCTTGACACATTCGATCAGTCACAACACCTTCTCTATACACTGCACAAACCTCTTCTTGCATTTCACAGTTGCATTTTTACCTTTCTTGAAATAATAAAGCATAATATGCCGAAAAACTTGTGTATTTTCAATATAAAAATGGCTACACAAAAATTCACCAATTTTGCTAAGTTTTTAAAAATGAACACTGATATGGCAGCTGTCACAATACAATCTGACAAAACTCTTTCGAATGAAGTAACGCGCTAAGCGCGGAACCGATTTTGCTGGGCTTTCCGTTCAGGCAGCAGGCTGGCGACCACTTGACGAGTGTTGAGTTAGAGTATAAACAGGCGCACAATGGTGCAGCCAATACAAAACTTCATTAAAATTACAACATTTATTTTTTAACCTTGATACTGCCACACTCCAATGTCACCCAAACACAAAGTCCACAGTCAGTCCCCAGGAACTAACGCTGGGCTAAACGTGTTAAAGACAATTAAGCACTTACTAGAGCCATCTTAAGGAAAAAAACAAATGAACTTTTTGGCCAATCCAATATTTGGTACGTGAGTCGCTCTAGCAAATTAACTGAACCTGAGAGATGCTCATGGGAACTGATTTATAGTGAATTGGTCAGAAGCACCAGAGACAACCTGGACTTGCAATGGCATGGGGTGGTGGTGGGGGAAGTCAGGGAGACACAAGTCTTGTGGGACTGAGCTCTTAATCTGTGGGATCTGGTGCTAACCCCAGGTGGAAAGTGTTAGAAATGGAGAGTAGGAGTAGTTGGAGGGTCTTTCTTAACCATTCTTGCTAGATCTTCCCTGTTGTTCTAGGACTCCTGAATTTTATTATAGGTCTCCTATATTTTAGGACACTCTGCTGGTATTACAGAGAATTGCATAGTGTGGATAAAAACCAAACCAAACCCACATTTGGTGACCAGAAGTGTCAGCAGTGAAGCGTTCTGTGTGAGTTGTAAAACAGGCACACAGGAAAGAGGACTGAGTTGTTTTTCCTAACACAGCCACCCACAGACACACATGGATGTGGTATTAGAAATAAACCTTTGTTGTCTTAAAGCTATAAAGATTTGAAAGCTGTTACAGCAATACAACCTAAACTGGGGTTCCACAAGAGAATTAGCTGATAGAAAATTATCTGAGTGACTTACTTTTTTCAGTTCCCCCAAGGATGGTACATAACTAGTACCATCCTAGAACAGGAGTGACAATAGCCCAACCCTAGTTAAGAAGGGCTCACCAGACTAATCACCAAGTTGATATAACACATATTTTCACTGTCCCTATGCTTAGATGAGGGAATATTACTAGAGAAAACAGCATAAATTTGAAGACTGGTTTTGCTACAAGTGCATGCCATATAATTATAACTGAGTACAAAATCCTGCTTAGCAATTCCATTACAAATCTGTTGATTGCCTTTTACACTGACCACAACAACAAATTCCATTGAGCATGGGTAATATGATTTATATCCTGTGATCTTTGAAATTACAAAAATACGATGTAACTATCAGCTCAGCCATTACTAGCTATGTGATCTCTGGCAGGTAGGTCACTTCATTTCTCTGAACTTGCATTTTCTCATCTAAAAAATGGAAGTATTAATGACTACCCAATAAGATTATTCTAAGGAGGTAAGAGTATGTAAAGCACCAAACATAAGCTCAAAGCTCATGTTAAAGACATACATCTCTTTCTCAAATTCCCACCCCCACTCATTTTGAGGTTTTACAATAGACACGTACTTCATGACCTTTCCTGAGAAGAATATAATTGTAAAATAAGCAGATATGGTCCCTACCTTCATGGGCTATAGAGTAAAAAAAAAAAAACAATTACAAATTGTGATAAGTCCTAAGAAGGAAGGAGTCCTAGAACAACAGGGAAGATCTAGCAAGAATGGTTAAGAAAGACCCTCCAACTACTCCTACTCTCCCTCACTTTCCATGGGCTACTTGATACTTGACCTTTTACTGTAAACATGCACAAGCCTTAGACTTCTCAATGGGCAGAGGAAGTGGTCACACATCTCATTTGAATTACTATGATCTCTAACAATTCATTTTCTATTTGCCACCATTAAAGATATTTAAAAGAATGGCCAAGTCTTTCAAAAGTAGGGTCCCCAAAAGTGGAATATTCATCTACTTTCTAGAAATAACAGTTTTATCTAAACTCCATTCATTGAGATGTAGTGGTTTTAAAAAACAATAATATCACTTTCATACCCCCCAAAACCCCTAGTTATTGTTCAGAAGCAGTTTTCTTATAGCACAATGCTAACTTATATGTGTATGATATGCACATGTATAGGCATATAACGGATGGGAAGTTTTGAAATTGTAGCTTTAAAAATACCAAGAAAATATGAGAAGTATAATGAGTACAACCATGCTTTTCATCAAATGCTTACTAAAATATTCTTATAATGCTCATAACTTAGTATTTATTTGGCCATTGAGTCTAATAATTTCCTTTTAAGTGGGAATGTTTCTATGGCAAACTAAGACCCATTCCAGATGACTCCACCTTTTTTGAACTAATATACCTCTTATGCTAATAACTAAGAATTGCTTATAAGTTTGTCAAAGAAAAGATTTTGGCAGATCATAAAACTCCTTAATTATCTCATAAGGTATTTATACACATTTTTAGTTGAAATATCATTCTAAGTCACTTAACAATAGTCTTTATTTTACTATAGTTTATCATAAACATGTTATAGCTACATAATAAACATGTTTACATATAGCTAGTACTTCCACATGTAAAATTCTGTTCCATCAACAGTGCTATAAATAGGACTGCTTTTAATGAAATAACAGTAAAGATAATATCACATTTAGATATTAAAAAGAAACATTTAAAATCCAAATGAAGAAAAATATCTTAAAGTGTTTAATAATGGAGGTCAGATGTGAGAAAGTATAATATAAATGTTAAAACTTTGGAAGAAATGATTAAAGGGGGAGAATGAGGAAAGAAGGAATTTTACCTAATGAAAAAATGTCTCTGAAGAACTTTCTTTATAAATAACAACTGCCTATACTATTTCCTTCCTACATGTACTTAAAACCCTCAGAAATTAAAATCCTACTCTGAGGATCTCAGTACCCTTGCACTTTGTCACACATGCTTAATATCCTCAAGTTTTGAATGAGGGTGAAGTTGAGGAAGCTAGGTATATCTTCCTAATTTAAAACTACAATCAACTTTCAAAAAATTAAATTGTATACTCTTTTAAAAACCATGGAACATACTGAATGAGGGAATGAATATTACACTGAAGTTGGGCAAGTATACCAACCAAAGGCATTTCCGGATGGCAAAGAATTCACGGAAGCAAGAATTTCAGAAGTATATTCTAAGCAATATTCTGTCTTTGATAATTTAGAGGCAGCCATGATAGCCACTACTTGTACATGACAGTCATATGAAATAATAAACCTTGCTAGCTATAAACATTACCAAATTCTGACACTATTGATTTATTATGTCTAACAGTGACATCAAACCAAACAACTGACAGAAACAATGTTACAGCTTTAAGAGCAGTTTGTCAACGATTAATACTGCCAAACGGGGTTTAGTTTTATGCTGGGACTGCTTGTCTAGCAGTTGTCAATCCAAGAAAAAATTACTACTGCCACACGTCTGCTAACACAGGCCCGAGGCGCCGCTCCGTTAGCCCTCATTACCCCATCACTGCAAATACAGATGCAAGGCCAGTCCCTATTTAATATGCATGTTAATTATGCAAATTATTAATTGGGCTGGTGCTTGAGGACTTGTGTTTATGCCCAGATAGAGTCAATAACTGTATCACACAGCATTCTACACCTGACCTGTGACAGAAATAAAGCTGTGCAGAAAGCAACATTTTTCTCATACTCTTCTAGTTCAGAACACTAGCTCTATACAGAGTATTTCACATTAATTCAGAACGAGGTCCCACATGGGAGACACAGAAACCACAGAATATATCTTTTATTAATATATTTATTTGTTAAGATTCCTTGCCTGATATCGTTCATAATTATTTATAACATTCATTAAATTACTTTGCCAAGTCCATTGTTTCTATAGCAAAAATGTTGAATGCACTAAATGTTAAAATATATTTTTATAGTTATTTTTTTCCAATAAGGCTATGGTTTTTGTCCTATTTATATTACATGTCCATAAAAATTGTATGACAAGATATTATGCTGTAAATTTTTTTATTTAAAAAAAATCATATAGCTTTAAACCTCCAAAGATAGAAAGCAAAGCTGTAAGGTTTTTTCCAATTAAAATTTACAGCAGACAATGTTGTAAATTTTATACAGTTGTAACGCTTGCTGCAATTGTACTGAAATGGGAACTATTGATCAGTATGATTTCCCAGGATACATGAAGAGGGAACAAGGTATTGCACAAACAGAAACAAAACTTTCATTTGTAAAGCTTTCTATTAGACTTTACTGCCCTCATTTGGTTCTAGATGCATCTATCTAAACAGGAAAAAAGTCACATTCTCTCCACAGAATTACAATAAAAGCAGAAACACAAAAACAAACAAAACATACACACAGTTAATCAAAAGTAACACTGTGCTCTAGTAAAAGCATAGTTTTGATATACTGTCAAAATGATATAAATAATTTTATGAGAGGATAATTATCATTGGAAGAAATTTTTTAAAAGAAGAAATCTTTACTTTGAAAATGAAAGTAAATCAATTAAAATAACACTCTCAAAGCAAATACTAACAGGAAGCATTTATACATTTGTAGTATTAGAATGTTTCTATAAATACGTTAAAGTGCTTTAAAAATTTTGCAAATATCATTATTAGCAGAAAGAAACTGAAAAACTTCGTCTGCCAAAATGTGTTTGTGAAAATATCACAGGCTCAATATGAAATCAGGGTTTTCGAGTTGTGCCTTCATAGACTGATTCTCAACTAAAAATGAAACTAAAGTTCTGATTCCCATTCTGCCTGGTTTTGTTCCACAGTCTTGCTGGTCACATCTCAAACTTTTCTTGATCTTACGAAAT
Source organism: Micronycteris hirsuta (assembly GCA_004026765.1). NCBI lineage: Eukaryota > Metazoa > Chordata > Mammalia > Chiroptera > Phyllostomidae > Micronycteris > Micronycteris hirsuta. Next base: position 29,541 of record PVJI01002318.1, on the reverse strand, counting down.
ATATGGATGGGATGGGTTTCAGTTATTCAACCAAAAAATGATAGAATTCATGTCCAGAGACTGCCATTCAGATAAACCAGAAAGAGAAAATTAAACTAACTTAATTTGATTTGGTCACCCCATGTCTGATACAGTCTAGATCACTGATAACAAAAATCTCTACTATTTACCAGGTACCAACTTTTTCACAGGCTCTTTTCATAAAATCCGGAGAAACAGATATTACTACATTTTATCAATGAGAACACAAGGTCTCAGAAAAGTTCAGTAACTAGTCCAAAGTCATAATTGTAATAAATAGCAAAACTGGGGGTCTGGAACCCAAAGCAACGTGAAACACACAAAACACAAGCTTTGTAAACCCAAGCTACCTGTCAACTGTCCTAAATGACAATGATTGCAATGCTTACAAACAAACAATGAGTACAAACAAACACTATGTATATGGAAAAGGAAAAGAAAGCAATAACATTTTAACACTTTCAAAAATTTGAGACAAATGTATTAGTTGAAGCTATCTGAATACAATGCATCAAACATATTTTATTCATTGAAAATTATAAATGCATATTTAGATCCCCAGGCAGGCCTGAAGAAATGTTAATTTCTACTATTAGTGGTTTTCTCAGTAACAAATTTGCAAATACAATTTAAAAGACAATTATTTGGGAAGCAAAGGGTGTCCAATAGCTGAAATTTTTAGTATTAAAAATAAATTCATCATTCTAAGGACAGAGCTATCTTGATACAAAGCTTGGTGCTCTCCAGGGATTCTATCACAGTGCTGTGTATATAGGAGCCTATTAATGTTCTTGTTTAAATAAATGCACAGTTTGTCATATTAATGTCCATTTTATTAACCCGTAGAAGCAATACAGTATAAATTCTGTAAAATGTTGTCTAAAAACTTTTAATTTGGGTATATTTTAATATTTATACTTTAATAAATTTGAAGATGATTTTCCCTTATTTTTCCTACATAAAGCCATCCAGAAGTTTGAATTAGCAGGGGTTCTTTGTGATATTCAGGGCTATATTTCATGTATTCTAAATAAGTATAGTTTTCTAGCAGATGGTTGACATTTTTATAAAAATGACTGCACTAAAAATGTGATTTTTTTACACTATACTGGACCTTTTCCTCCTGGTGACAGTTCAGCAAAACAAAAACAGTAAAATTATACTTGGAGAAACTATGTTTAGAATTATACACCATATTTATATTTTGAGATAAGCCAGTCAGGCCCTAATTTGTTGACATTATTTATAAGTTAATTTCTGCACTTAAAGAAATTCTAAATATAAGTCAGGAGTACAATTTAAATTCTGAGTGTGAAAAAAGATGGTGAAGCACAATACCAATAAGGCCAAGGTCAAGTGTGTGACATATAAGTCACATATCATAAGTCACATACCATACACACACTGATTCCGCAGGACAGTACTGCAAATTGAGAAAAAGGAGAATTTACTTAGACTCTGAAAGATAAGTGTATCTTAATAAAATGAAGACAAAAACCTTAATTAAGAGTGAAACAATCTCTTTGCCTTATACTAAGTGGTAAGTAAATACTAAAGGCTTACTAGGTATTGCTAAACACGCTAATTACCAACAAAAAAGTTCTTTATTAGGTCCTGGCTGGTGTAGCTCAGTGGATTGAGCGCGGGCTGGGAACCAGACAGTCCCGGTTCGATTCCCGGTCAGGGCATATGCCTGGGTTGCGGGCCAGGTCCCTTGTGAGGGCCATGTGAGAGTCAACCATACATTGCTGTTTCTCTCCTTCTCTGTCCCCCTCCCTTCTCCTCTCTCTAAAAATAAATAAATAAAAAATCTTAAAAAAAAAGTTCTTTATTAGTATTTACAAATTCCCAAGGTATTGTGATCCAATCATGCAATCACGATAAAATATTCTGTTTACAAGCAGAGGAAAGTTTCAAAGGAATAACTGGAAATGGAATATTTTCATAAAAAGGTTTAAAAACTATGAATGTCATATTTCCTGGGAAAAAAAACAGAATTTTGTGTCACTTTCAATTCTAACGTTTCCTAACAGTATAAAAACAATGTGATGCCCTGACCTGTGTAGCTCAGTTGGTTGAATGCCGTCCAGCAAAGCAAAAGGTCGCCAGTTCGATTCCTAGTCAGGTACATGCCTGGGTTGCAGGACCCTGTCCCCAGTTGTGGTGCATGTGAAAGACAACTGATCAATGTTTCTCTCCCTCTCTTTCTCTCTACTTTCCCCTCTCTCTAAAATAAATAAATAAATAAAATCTTAGGAAAAAGAAAATAATGTGATAAACTGACCCAAAGCAACACCCACCTTCAGTGCTTCCAGAGACTGCACATTAGCCAAGTTTATTCAAAGACTGAACCAACCACTCCTTGATGTGTAGAAACTGGAATCTCATTGCACACTACAGTGCTTATTCCAAATATAGTCAATGATTCTGAAAGTCAAATTGCCATCTTTAGCACTGATCACTTATAACATAACCCAGATCACCTCTCACATTAACAGCTTGAATTAAAACAGGTAGTAAGAAACAACATTCTATTATAGAAGAGGGAAAAACAGACAATGGATAGATCTAATAATGGGAAAAGATAACAAAGACCTAGGATTCTAGCATCTGGCACTAAATGAACTTTTTTGTAAACTGAATGGCGGTTTCCAAAACTGCTCCAAGCATCATTCCTTTGCCAAGGCAGTAAACAGCTTTTATCAGCAATAATGATGGCATAATCCCAGCTAAAAAGGAAAGTAACATATGGCAGCAGCCCTCCAAATACCATCCCGACAAAGTAGGGGGCATTTTTATTACAGCGTCCACTTGCAGAAAATCTGCCAGACATCTTCCCCTTTTCTCATCTCCTTTTATTTATTTGCTTTTAAACAGGTTATCATCTTCTCTAAACTGAATTATCACATTTGGTAATTTTAAACTAATTATTCCTTTTTCTTAAATCCACTCACAGACTTACACAAAGAGACTGCCACATCTAATAATGGCTAATAAAAATAAAGTGGAACTGCCTATTAAAAATTTTTTTAAATCACTCAACCTAGTAACAAATGCTTTTAATTAAGGATATTGGTACCTAGCAAAATGTCTTGTGCACAGTGAGCACCTAGGAAATAACTGATTTTAGAATATAGTAAGAGGTCTCAAGAAAATCAGGTAAAAAAATAATGCAGTCACAAAATATTACTTGGTATAAAGCTGATAAACAATGAACTACAGTAAACTGCAAACAACATAATCTATAAATGATCTTAATCATATTTCATATGTGTTAAAATGTCAGACGTCATAATATATAGCTCTGATCAAACCACAGTGAAAAATTTTTCAGGCCAATATACTGTTTATCAATAAAAGTGTAAAGGAAAATGCTTCTATAAAATATCTTCTAATCGCCTGTGGAGTGGACTAATGAATCATAAATCCTATCTTGGTTTTCTCTGATGGACTTCCTATTTTCATTGACAAGTCAATGGCTGTCTTTTTTACGTAGGCTCTTGATCTTTCTTAATACCTTGGAAATACATTCTGAGAATGATGAAGATGCTGTTTTGATTCAGATTTTTATGTTATAAGAAACAGATTTGGAAAATTAGTTTGCTAATTAACACAGCAATTACTGTGTCTTACACATTTAACATCTTTTTATACACTTAGCCAAATACAAACTTTTGTTTACTTCAGGCAAATTTATTAGCTGATAGAAGAATTAATAAAAAAGTAAAAGAATGTTAATATTTTTGACATCTCTACCTATAAATATTTTTTTCAGGCTGAAAAATGTATCTAATAGCACCACTCACTGATGTGCACTACAGTTTACCACAGTGTCTATATTTCTGTTGTCAGTTTTCCAGTATCTCCCTTCATTAAACCTATCAAGTTTTCCTTTTGATCATGCAACCAAGGCCAGAAGACAAATATCTTCCTGGAACAGAGCAGTCTGCCAAGTCTTTCACAAGACCAGCTTAACCTCCCTATTGATTTTTTCAACACAGCAGCCATTCATTGTTTGTGACATTTGGCTGTCGGCTCTTTAACACCCTTCAACCAAATCAATTTCATATTTTTGTCAATGCTCTGCAAGAAGATGAGTAAAAATAGGAAGAGACTTAGCATGATTTAAAATGTTGATTTTCTCGAACAGTTTTAGCTTTAGTCTTTATAAGGTTTCTAAACTTAATTCATGTCCTTATTTATTCTTCAAAAAACAAAACAAGAAAAGCACAATAAGTTAAAATTTCTCAGTACAGTACTGAATTCATTCTTAATGAATATTTTAAAATTTCTAGTTTTCTTAATGTAAATTAATTCTTATACAATCACACAGTATTTGGCCTAAATACCAGTAACATGTTCTCTGTGGTTTGGATATTTTAAAGATATGTAAGAAACACTGTTAAGAGCTAATATTATACAGCATCATCATTACTGTTTTCAAAAGATAAACCACGTCAAAAAAACCCACAATTCATCATTTTGCTCAACCTTAAGTCTGAACTTCCAATGTACCTGGATATTAAATGCCAGACTACTTTCAGGCTGCCAATTCAAAAACTTCTGTTGACATCAGTTAGAATGACATGTGAAAATCAAAGACATATATGTTCCAAATTGTGCCAAATCTCCCATCATTCAGAATATTCAGCAGATTCTCCTGGACATAGACTGAGTAAGAACTATACTCAAAAAAAGTAGGCATTTTCATTGTATTTTTGTTAGTAAAATGTTAAGCTACAATTTTATATTAATTACTATGAGGTTGCCTGCTTTTAGTGTTAATTATCAAAAGAAATCTTGAAATCAGTTAGTTATTTATCTAAATATATATATATTTAAAAGAGAGGAGAAAGTAAGTTAATGATTTGAAAAATCAAGTAAATAGTTCCTTTGGAACTATTATACATTATCACAAAATATATATAATATGTAATTCTTCAAAATATACTATAACCTAATATACCTGTAGTTTGTTGGCATATTAATAGATGTTCTAAAAATATCTGAACAGCTATACTGCAGAGAAGGTACAAATAAAATTGCAAAGGCAATTTTTAAGTGTAAGCATTTATCTAACACATCTACACCATTAAAAACACAAATTAATAATCTGACAATTCAAACAAGGCCTATGGAGCCTTTTGGAAATACAATGCATAAACATACTTTTGGTGCTGCCAACATGTAAGTAATAATATTTCATCAAATCTAAGACATTGTGAATTTATGTGCTATTTTAAAGAAAAAAACTTTTTGCCAATTATACCATAACATTACATCAATTGTTAGAGGCATCCTAACTTCTGAAATGTTAAAATGTGGGCAGGAAATAAACTTTTTAGAATCAATGAAACATGGTAATAATGAACTAGAATAACATCTACTATTAGTTCTTTATGTGTACCATTTTAAAATGTGCCTGTTAAATAGTGACAAAGCATTTCAAGTCACTTATGAACATTAACATGACCTTTTGCCTAACAGACTCCCACGTTATCCACTGACTCCTTATGGATATGCTGATGTATAAAGTCCAGCATAATGAATAATGCACACACAAAGAAGCCATATCATATCTGCCATACCTGCAAATACATCATTCTGAAATATTCATCTAAACAACCAATAATCTATGGCACATTCTTCATAGCAAGGCTTATAAAAGAAACACTTTGGAATTAGGACTTACGTTTGAATGAGGGTCTGCCGCTCATATAGTTATGTGATCCTGGGCAAGCTTCTTAACATCTCTGAGCCTCAGTTAATAAAACACAAATAAAATCTGCCTTTTCAGACCTACTATGAGAGTCAAATGAGATAAGGTATGTCAAAATTCTTAATGGAGAACCTGGCAAATTGTGAATGTTCAATAAATGTTTTTTTTCCTTTCTTCTTACTATCAATCTATTGCAAAACCTACATTAAAACCATACAAAAGCTAATGAATAGTTGCTTATAGATCAATCTGATATAAATATTTAAGATGTTGCTAATGGATCCTAGGAAATCATCATACATTATCATGGAATGCATATATATGGCAGCCAGATATGATTAGATCCACAAGAATGTAAACTTCTGTAAGAGCAGAAATTTGTCTGTTTTCTTCACTGTTGCATCTCTAGCATCTAGAACAATGCCTAGCACATATTAGGCATTCAGTAAATATTTTTTGAATGATGAAAATTTCAAAGAATTTTTAATTTCCAACCCCACACTAAATTTTAACTTGGTCGCAACTCAATGAAGACAATGCAGTAAAAGACTGTTTTCTTCCACCTCTTCCATCCTAAAAATTACTGACCATACCAATGTTAATCCTTATACCAATAATTCAACAGCAACCCTCTAACTAATTCAACAAGAATTTATTGAGCATCTTCCATCAGAATAAACACAGTGCTAGGTACAAAAGAAAATAAGCCTAAGTAGTATAAGATGCAACTGCTGGTTTCTTAAGTAGACAAAATAATGACATGCATGAAACTAGATATGATCAAGTTTCAAAATAAACCATATACACTATAATTTCCCTAAGAAACTAAACTAAAATAATTTAGAACGTAATAAAAAATATGAAAGACTGCTAGAATCAAGAGATGATATAATGAGGTGTTTTTAGGTGAATGACCTGCTAATCCAGAGGTACAATGAGGTATATTCTAAACACTCTACCCTATGTGAAGTCCACAGGTTCCAAATTAGAGATCATTAGCTCTCTAAAGCAGAGGTGAAATATTTTACTCAAGGTCAGTTTTTCAGGATAAAAGAGTAACAATGAACTGGACATGAACAATCAACCTGTTAGGTCTATCAATGACTCTCAGTCAGCCTACTTCAGCACCTGTTCAAGTCAACATATTTTTACTGATGCTGCTCTGTGCCAGGCCCTGTGCGAAGCATCTGGGTGTACAAAGATAATAAGAAACACACCTATCACAAAAAGCTATTAGAGGAGAGAGCACTTAATTTAGATTGCAGTGATCTATTTTTGCCTCTGCAATTACAATCATTCTACAGGTTAAATTCATGGGTTGAAAGATGAGACAAGATAGTCTACTAGAGAATTATCTAGTCCCTAGACCATGCTTTGCTCATTTGAACAAATGGTAAGAAACGTAACTATAAAATGAATATATAATCTTTACTGAAAAGCTGAAAAATACATAAGAGTACAAAGAAGAAGACCTAGAGAACCCTATTTCCACCACCGAGAGATAACCATTATATAAAATACATATTTGGTCTTTATTCTTTCAGTAATTTTTGCCCTATATAATAGAACTTCAGGAAAAATCTAAGAATATGTTATGCTATTTTATAAACTACTTTATAAATTTAATATATTGGACAGTTTCCATAATTAAGCATTCTTCTAATCTTCTAAAACATGATTTAAGAAAATGATATGGAATTCTACCATATGACTATAGCATACTTTATCCACATCATCTGTTTTCCCATATTTTAATTATTTATAATTTTGCTCTACTAGGAATAATGCTGCAAACTAGATGACTGAATAAATAGTAGATATAGGAAAGTTCCTCATAGATGATTCCAAATAATAAAAGAAATAACAGAATTAAAATATCTCCATTTTGCAACCCTAAATAAACTAATGGATATAAACATTGAGCATCAATAACTGCCAATATCACAAAAAAAAGAAAGAAAAACAGACATTACGTGCCACCTGATAAAGGAACATAACACTATCTATGAAGCAATCCTGCAGAGAAAATACTTAAACCAAAATATGATTAAGCCTATAGATCCAACTGTCAACTTGCAGGAAATACAAAGAACAGAGGAATATGTTAAACTATACTATGGGGATGTAATCAGCAAAATTCAGATTGGGAAATTACAGGACTAACAATCCTGTTTCTTTCAACAAAAAAGTATAGGAGGAAAAAAGAAACAGAAAAAAAGTTTTAAATTAACAAAACACTTATAAAAGATACTTCAACCAATTGCAATGGGTAGACTTTATGTGCATTCTGATTTAAACAAATAATTTGAATACATGATGACATTAAAGAACTGCTGTTAATATTCTGGCGTAACAATAGTATGGTGATACATTTTTTAAAAAGATTTATTTAACTGTTTATTTTTATAGAAAAGGGAAGAGAGGGAGAAAGAGACGAAGAGAAACATCAATGTGTGGTTGCCTCTCATGCATCCCCTACCGGAGACCTGCCATACAACCCAGGTGTGTGCCCTGACTAGGAATCAAACCGGTGACCCTTTGGTTCACAGGCCCGCACTCAATCCACTGAGCTACACCAGCCAGGGCAATACATTATTTTTTAAGAGTCCTGATTTCTCAATGGTATGTACCAAAATACATACAAGTAATATAATATGTCTTAGATTTATTTCAAAAAATATGTGAAGGAGAAATAGAGATAAGAATGGAGCATGACTGGCCATGATTTGGTCAAGTTTGGTGTTTGGTGTTCTATTATCCTATCTTCTACATTATGGCTCAATATTCACCCTAATAAAAATTTATTTAAAAGGAGGGAGAAATGTTGCTGTGGTAACCATCTTTGTATGTATATCTCTATGTACAGCTCTATTTTCTTAGTATTAATTCCTTAAAGTAAAATATTTGAGAATAAATCTTTTTAAGGCTTTCAAAATACTTTCCTAAAATGACCTGAAAATTTATGCCAGTTTACATTACTACAAGTGGTGAAAGTAGTGGTATGCATTGCCCTTACATTCACCAGCATAAATATGCTTAACAAGCATAGTTGGGCAATGTCTAGTTTTAATGCAACATGAGTAGTAACATTTTCCCCACAATCCTACACTTTATATGGTGCTTTTAAGTATTTATAATAGTGTTTCTGTCATATATATAATCATTTCTAAATGATGAAAAAAAAATTAAAGAAATTATGAGTAGGTGATTCCTCATTTTTGTTTGGATCCTCCTTCCTCAAATAACATCTTCAGTTCACATAAATCTTGAAATTTAAACAAGAAAAATTAATATTTATTTTTACAAAATTTACAGAATATATTTAGAAAAATTAAATCAGTGGTTTAGTTTCATTTTATAGTCAAAGCCTGTGGCATGACTGCAATGATACAACAAAATATTATTTATTACATTAATTTTTTAATTAGTCAAACAGTATACCAACATGGAATATATGAATCCATGAAAATTGAATTATTTCAACATTTTTTTCAAGATAAATTACATTAGTTTTGTAATTTCCTAATATTCACTCAGGTTTTCTTCAGTAGTGCATTGTCTCATGGTACTATAACCTAGAAATACCCAGGCTTAGTGGTGGCAAAGCTTCAAATATTATATACTTACATTTTTAAATCAGGGCAGACACCTGAGACAAAAACTGTCCCCAAAGCTGCCTACAACAGCTACATGCTGGTCACTCTTTCTTGTCAAGGCTGATTTATTGCCTCCTTGCTGTTCAATTTCACATTTTGTCCTCATCATATCCCTGGCTCATGATCATTCTATGCTGACCCTTGTAGGGCAGGCAGGGAATATTGATAAAACAATTATCTGTTAGCCGTTCATTTGATTTTCCATTTCAATTACGGATTGCACAAGGCAAAAGGAAAAAGATTGCATCATTGATTTTTCTACCTTACAACAGTACAGAGTTGCTTTGATGGTTATAAAATGAATGCAACTCAACCATGCTTTTAAAGGTCATATTTTTTGGTTTAGCGTATTTTTTTCAAAGCTTAACATATGCAACTGTACACATTCTATAAGAAAAAACTACCCTCAAAAACCAAGCTAAGTTGTTGCCCAGGTGAGAAAAAAATACAAGAAAAAAGGCTTCAGATGAGTCTGAACCCTTTCACAGCTGCATTCACATTACATAGTAAAGGACTTTTCTGGAAAAGCAGGGTGGTTAGAGAATTTCCAAGGTTTCTGATAGATTTAGGTACAGAGAACATAGCATGTAATTCCTTTCATAGGACTGAAATAAAAACCACCAGGTCCTGCTTCTTAAGCAGTTACACAGTAATACAGAGTAGTTCCTTCAGTTCCATAATATGCAAAAAGCAGTTCTGATTTTTTTAAAGCATATTATACTACTAACCATAACCATGTTTAAACCCTCACCTATCTGAAAGGCTGATAATATGCTATTGCTAGCCAGTGATCCAGGACGGTCACAGTCAGAGAGAAATGGTGCTGAATCTACTAAACTTCATTACGGTTCAGCGAATGGTACAGCTCCAGGGGATGTTCACATGGCCGACCTTAAGAAAAGTTCAGCCTTTGATCAAGGTTTAGTGTTCCTGGAGTAGCAATGGTACAGGAAAAGGTTTCCATTTTCTGTGCCATAAGGTGCCGGTGTTGATCTTCTTAAAGCCCCAGAGTTTTCTTCCAAGACTGGATTATGCTCAGCAATTAAGGTAATGAACTAGCTGAGGTAACAAAGCATAATGATCTCTTTTGTCCTTTGAATTCTTATGAACTCCACTCATTCACAATAGTCTGGCATGCAAAGCTTTTTCAAACCCTGTACTGCTTAAAACTATGTAAAAATGATTACTTCCATTATGCCTTCATGGTTTGACATTTTTAATTTAAACACCTGTAATATTTAAGCATACTTTTCAGAACCAAAATACCCACTCAAAGAATGCTAGCTTACATTCGGGTAATATTTTGACATTTTATATAGTATATTTTAATACCTGAGAAGATAATGTGATGAATCCATTATAAATACATCAAAATATATATACCTAGGACTTTTTCTTGATTTTTTTTTTGTTTTTAAACACTAAAATTTAAAAGAAAAGGCTGGTATTCTGGTAGGTAAAATAATCACTTATGAAGCTTGTTGCCAATGTTAACACGCCTCGAGTTCAATGTGACCTAAAAAATGAAAGCAAAAAATATATATATAAATTATAACAGAAAACTTTGTTAAAAATGGACTCTTCATATTATATTTAGTGTATTTTTTTTGTAACTGAAAACCTTTCAGGAAAAGATATTTTATGTAGAAATTGCATATTCTAGAATTTACTGTCACTTACTTTTATCTTAAAGATATTTTTTAAAAACATCTGGGCACTATTTTTTACATTTTCTTAAATCTTTGCATGTTATAAACCTTCACCACTGCAGAATTTGCTGCTCTCTGATCTTTCATCTTAACACATTTCCAGCCCCAAATTTCACTTCAATCTCACCTCATCTCTCCATACTACATTAACCCCTGGCAATTGCCTTCCAAATGACCCCATTAAGCTGTAATTGCCTCAGCAGGCCTGCACTTTCGCTTGTAATTCTGTACCTCTCATCTCCCAGACGTTCTCTCAGCATCATTTCATGTTCTGGCTCCCTTCACTGAGCTCAGCTTATGACCTCGCTGCACCATGGCCGAAATGACTACTAAAAGCATAACAGAGACGGAATTCCATTACTTATTTTTAAAAGTTCTCTGGTGCCCTAATGTAATATTCTTTCGGGACTGTTGTCAAGGATACCAAGCACCGGCCATTAAAACCTTTTGTTTTCCAAGGCATTCCGTCTTTTATTAATAAATAAAGATAAAGATAATGTGCATCCAGCCGGTGGAAAGTCAGGATATGTTTGCAATTTTCTCTCTCTATTCCAACCTTATTCTGCCCATAATGTTTAGGAACTACAAATAATAGAAAAGCCTTTTTAAAATTCTCCCTGTGCTCCATATGATCACACCAGATCCAAAATAATACAGGTAAGAATTAACATATACATTTAAAGGCTTTAGAACAACACCGTTTGAAATCTCATATAAATTAAACACTCATATTTAAGTAATCTCATAGAGACATTCATGATATTAGTTTATAAATTAAATTTGTAATCACTCCATGTTAGAATGTCAGTCTCTTAAGGGTAAATAAAATTCCCAATGGACAGTCTCAGAACAGTAAAACCAAACAAGGAAACCCTTATTAAATTCTCCAGCTCAGCTTGTAGCTATCTTAGGGAAGCTTGTATTCACCAAAGAGAGAAAATAAAAAAGAAAATAATATTTTAGGACTGTTCCCAATCAGGTAAGCTGGTCAAGCACCATTAAAAGTGAAAAGGTGAAATTCTGTTATCAAGGATAGCCTAAGTAAAACTCAGTACAAAGATAGAATTGACATAAAAACGAAAGGGTTGAATTTTATACACATGAAAGACAACTTCCCCCCATAAACTAAAGATGAACATTTGGATCATATTTGAAAACAAATTCTAAATGCAAACCCGCAAGTGCTAATATAAGTAAATGAAGCAAACAAAAAAATCAGCAATTTAAAAAAAGCTTCACAAAAACAATACAATTTAAAAAAAACAAAAAACAAGTCGGAGGCAAAGCCCACAAACTGGGCAACAGAAGGCATAACAAGCAAGCAAGCCTTCAAATGGCAGTTGCATGCAAAAGAACTCTGGCAACTAATCTCCATAATCTTGGGTCAATATTGACCTGTTTTGCTCTATACTTCTACTGCCCTGGCCTAAAAACTGCCCTGTGCGTTTCCCTTTAGTCCTCTCCTACCAGTGAACACCATTTAGCTAATACACTATACTAAGTGCCTCTAAAAAAAAATTTTTTTTTACAGAAGCTGCTATTTTCTGGACTAGATCACATTAAATGCAAAATGAAAACACAGGGTGTGAGAATTTCTCCTTATAGGAAGGCTGAGAAAGACTGAATGGAGAGGGGTGAATTCTTTTATGCATGTAATAGTTCAGAAAACTGATATGATGTCAACATGAATGTGTTTTACAATAAAACTGGGTGTCAGAGCCAGAATGGATTCACTGTCTCTGCAGGCCAGAGCATGGCCACTGTTGCCTAGAATTGAGTAAAGTTGTCAACTGAACTGATGTTTAAGCTTCAGTAAGATGGCCTGAAAGAGAAGAGCTGGCACAAGGAAAACTGGATAAAGCAACTTTTTGCTTTAGAAACAGCTCATATTTCTAATCCCGTATCAAGGAGGTCAGTTACTTTATCATTTGAAGGCAAAAGATAAACTGCCACTTCATCAAAAAATAAAGATATAAATGAAAGGTTTCAAAATTAGAGCATGAGATACAATATAAGAAAATACATGCTTTCTGAATTATGAATCTCTCATAAAATCATTTCATATTTCAGATAGGGTATTACCTTTTATTAAATTTTTCATCTATATTCTTGTTGAACAGTACATGAAAAACGTCAGTAAAAAAAAGCAGAAGCACTGAGGTCAAACTGTTTCTACCCATTTAAATTTTCCACCCTAACCCAATGCTTCAGTTTACTACAACATTCTTCTAAAATTAACTCCAACATCCAGAACAGTTAAGAGAGAAACTTAATCTCCCTTGATTCTGTAACTAGAACAATCACTTCAGCCTACAGTGAAGAGAGCACTGCCACCCCACAGCATTCTGAACAAAAGCTCATTGTACATACTATAGGCACTGCGAGCTCAAGACCAAAACAAGTCATACCACAGTAGAGCTATACTCCAGAGACTTCACTTTTCCTTCTTCTGTCACTGAACAAACTGAGGTAAGACAACACTCTGGGGATGAAACAGCAAAGAGGAGAAAAAGCAGAGTGGTGATCAACGTCCTGTTGCAACAGTTACGTACATAAAAATCCAGCCATGTATTTCTCTGGTGCCTACCATGTCACAAATCCAAGGCAAAAGACACAGTACATAGAGGGTGCTAAATTGATGCTAACAGAAGAATAAGAACAACATTTCTCCTACCCCAACAAAACCAAGCATTAGCCAAGTCGGATTTTTAAAACTGTCACAAAATATCTGAGTTTTAAACAATGAGGATAAATTTAACATATACTCACCTAATTTAAAATTTATGGCCCTGGCCAGCTAGCTCAGTTGGTTAGAGCATTATCCAACACACAAAGGTTGCAGGTTCGATCCCAGGTCAGGGCACATACAAGAAACAATCAATGAATGCATAAATAAGTGGAAAACACAGCAGTGTTTTTTTTTTCTTTCTCTCTAAAATCAATAAATCAAAATAAAATGAAATAAATTTAAAAATTTACTAGATCTCAGGGACAAGTCCAAACCCTACTACTTAATAGCTAGGTGATCTTGGACAATTTATTAAACTTCCCTAGGACCTGAAGTTTCCTCATCTGAAAAACAGAAATAATCAAACAAATCACAGTTGATGCATGTAAAGAACCTATCACAATTTCTAGTACATGATGAGTCCTAATAATGTAACAATTTCTAATTAATAATACAGTTTGATGCTGTACAGTAATTGGACTAGGTTGATCAATAGAAACCAGAAACTATGAGGCTCTATACAGGCAATAACAATTATAAATCAAACAACTTAAAATCAAATGAGCAAATAATACCACAAAAGATGTACATTTTTTATTCAAACCTTGACTCCCTTTAGAATATTCTTTCTGTGGCTATTCAATTAAATGAGATTAAAAAGAAAGAGTAAGAAGAAATAACCTTATAATATAAATATTTCCAGTGCCCTTTACCCCATACATACATACAACATCCCAATAGGCCATATAGCATATTTTAAAATGAACATTTTTAAAATAAAAATAAAATTTATATAGAAAGATACTGTACACTACTGGTATAAAATCATAGTCAATGCACCAAGAAGATCAAGGAGCAAGGAAAGAAAAATGGCCAAATCTCTAAAGGAAAGGAGAAAACTTTACTTGGAAGTTTAGCTACTGCTAACGGATGAATGTATGTTAGTAATCACTAATAAGTGCCTAAAGCATATATAAGTAATAACATAAAAGCCAAGCAGAAAAGGCTAGGAAAAAAATGTTACCTATTGTTATACATTATCTATAAGAAATAACAGCCAAAAAGCCAACATAAAGAGGATAGTATTTTTGCATATAATCAGAACACTATTAAATAACTGCATTGTAAGTGGCACTTTACAAAAAAAAAAAAAAGGACATATTCCTACTGCTTTAAAAGAAAACTCCAGGTTGGAAAAATTTTCTGGAAGACATTTTAAATACCAGCATAACATTAGATAAATCATATTTATGTTCACTATCTTCTTTACTATTTAAGATAAAAAGCCAAAATACAGGTCTGTGAACACAAAAAGCATAAAAACAATCCCTCTGACAATACCTGTATTTACAAAGAGACATCTGAATGGCCCACTGTCCAAAGTGCTCCCTGTAGCCTAGAAATGAGCATCACAAGATTGACAGATAACCACATATACTCGTCTCTTAAAGCTGTTCCTTTACATTTACACTTTTAAGCCAGAAAAATACTTCAAAATGGAGTATAAATGTCTGAGATGTCAGGAGTTCATTATCTCAATTCCAGAAACAGGAAGGTCATTAAAAAGACAATCTTAGAATGTTTAAGAATCATATGCCAACATTATCCCTTTCTCTTATCCTTTTCTCAGTCTCTCATTTCTTGTTGTCCACACAGTATATGTACTTGGATATCATACAGTTGCCCAACACATCTTCCTTAACTCTCCTATCAGTCAGCAGGACTGACGTGGTCTTCAGTTTCCAAGCTTTTAACCTCCTCATAAATGTTGACTTTTCCCTCTCTGTCTGCTCATATTAAATCCTACTAACTTTTATTGTGTAAGAAGTTACATCTGTTCATCCAACACAACTGGAGTTTACAATCTAACTACCTGGTAACCAATGCTTACTTCTACCCTCAATCCCTTCATTTATCCTTTACCTCCTTAACATCCTGTTTCCCAAGAATTATTTCTCATTTTATCCTTTGGCAAGAGCAGATAAATAATTATATGAATAAAATTAGGCCCTGGCTGGTGTGGCTCAGTGGATTGAGCACTGGCCTGCGAACCAAACGGTTGCAGGTTCGGTTCCCAGTCAGGGCACATGCCTGGGTTGCCTGAAAGACAACCACACGTTGATATTTCTCTTCCTCTCTTTCTTCCCCCTTTCCCCTCTCTAAAATAAAGAAAGAAAGAAAGAAAATCTTTAAAAAAAAGAATTATATGAATAAAATTAGCATTTGTTGAGCATCTAGTATATCTCAAAAACTCTCATCACATTCAATCTCAATGAAGTTAAATGTGAAGTAGGTTATATGTGTTCATGGGTGAAAGGCAAAGACAAAGTATTTTTATTACAAAGTTATTTCTTTATCCTTTCTCTTCCTTTTAAACTTCATTCTAATTGAATTGTCAAGAAAAGGACATTAAGTTGCTCAATCAATAGACTGGTACAAGTGATAGATATTCTGAATGAGTACACTCCTCTTTATATATCATGTTTCCTCTGGAATCTTCTTTGTTTTAAATCCTCACCCAAGGACATTTCTTCATTGCTTTGAAAGGGGGGGAGGGAGACGGAGATGGAGATGGAGGGTGGGGGGTAGGGGCAGGATGGAGATGGAGATATGGAAGAGAAACTTCTATCAGTTGCCTCCTGCCCATGCCTTGAATGGGGATCAAACCCACAACCCAGGTATCTGTCCTGACCAGAAATCGAACCTGCAATCTTTTGGTGTATAGGACAATGTTCCAACCAATTCAGCCATCCAGCAAGGGCCACTATGAACATTCTTGAGCTCTTTACTACTGGAAAAATTCATTACAGAATAGTTCAAGATGGCCCTTTATTAAACTTAATTATTATCAATCTAGATTCCTTTAAAGCATATTTTCATTTTAACATTTTAAGTCATTTTTCTATTCCTGTATGCAAACACTTTGTTATTCTTTATCTTGTTCTGAATAAGGCTGGACAATTTTGTTTGCATATTTAAGAATTATCTGTATTGCCTTTTCTGTTAATTGTCTTTTCATATCCTTTGTCTATATATTACTGGATTAGAATCCAAAATACACAGAACTGCTATAAATCAGTAATAAAAACAAACCTAACAGAAAACTGAGCAAAGGATATAAATAGTTCACAAAGAATGTAAAAAATAAATTGGTCCAGCCCGGCTGGTGTAGCTCAGTGGGTTGAGCGCGGGCTGGGAACCAGGCGGTCCCGGTTCGATTCCCAGTTG
The DNA here is from genome assembly GCA_004026765.1 of Micronycteris hirsuta. Taxonomy (NCBI): domain Eukaryota; kingdom Metazoa; phylum Chordata; class Mammalia; order Chiroptera; family Phyllostomidae; genus Micronycteris; species Micronycteris hirsuta. Next base: position 12,480 of record PVJI01002318.1, on the reverse strand, counting down.
GGGCACATGCCTGGGTTGCGGGCCGGGTCCCCAGTGAGGGCCATGTGAGAGGCAACCATACATTGCTGTTTCTCTCCCTCTCTTTCTCCCTCCCTTCCCCTCTGTCTAAAAATAAATAAAATCTTAAAAAAATAAATTGGTCCACTATAAGTCTCAGCCCCTACCATATCAGCATTATCACCCTAAAGACTTACCGAAGGGTGACACTCATGGAGGTTTTGCTTCCCTTGCTCCCGCTCCAGCTACATCTTTGAGTCTCAGTTGATATATTTTCCTGTCTCATAGAAACTCTCCCAGACTACTCTTTCTAAAGTCTCCTCCTACTCCAGATAATCCTTCCTAACATTTATCATGCTCTGAAATTATTCTATTTGACTTATTGTCTGTCTCTCTGCATTTAATTGTATGGTCTTTGAGGGCAGCATACTTGTCAATCACGTTCACTGCTATATTTTCAGTACCTAGAAGCATTTCTGGCTCAGAAAAAGCAAGCAGTATTTACCTGATTATGACATTGTTAAAAGTTAAACTGAAATTAGGATCCTCATATAGTACGGATGGGAATACAAAATGGTGCAGTCACTTCAGAAAGAAGTCTGGGAGTTCCTCAAAGGTTAAAGGTAGAGTTACTGTACCACATGACGCAGCAATTCCACTGCATAGTATATAACCCAAGAAAAGTGAAAGTGTTGTCCACACAAAAACTTATATGATTGATCATAGTAGCATTATCTATAATTGCCAAAAAGGTAATGAATGGATAAATAAAATATCCGCAATAAAAAGAAGTGAGCCCTGACTGGGTGGCTTGGTTGGGGCATCATCCCATACACCAAAAGGTTGCGAGTTCCATTCCCTATCAGGACACATACCTAGGTTGTGGTTCAATTTCCACTCGGGGATCCTACCGGAGGCAACTGATCTCTCTTTTTTTTTCTCTCTTTCAAATCAATGAACATATCCTCAGGTGAGGATTAAAAGAAAGAAAGAAATGATAAATTGATACATGCGGCAACATTAAAGAACCTTGAGAAAAATAATGCTTAGACAATCAAAAAGATCACATATTATATAATTTCATTTATCTGAAATGTCAAGATTAGGCAAACCTATACAAATGGAAAGTAGATTAGTGGTTACCTAGGGCCCGGGGAAACAGGAATTGGGAGGAAATGGGTATGAGGCTTTTTGGGGAGGTGATGAAAATGTACTAAAATTGATTATTTTGATGGTTACACAATTCTGTGAATATGTTAAAAATAAACTGAATTATCCACTTTAACTGGGTGGATTGTATAGTATGTGAATTATATCTCAACATTATTCTTTAAGAAAGTTAAACTAGATGAAATAAAAACTGGATTCTGATGCTTGACACCTAAGAAATGGAGACATCACTACTACTTTGCTGGAACTGATGCATGAATGTTAGGGGAAGACTAGAGGGAGGAAGAGAAGGAAAAAATACTTTCTTGAAGTTTCAAAATATTCTAGTACCTAAAAAATGTATTTATAAATAATTAAATTTAATTTTTTCTTCCTTCTCCAAAAATAGAGGCTGATCTAGAACTGTAAAATACTTTCTTTATTTTCCATGGTCCAAAACTCTTTATAAACCACATCTGTAGCAAATGTAGAACCAGATCTCCACACACCATCACTCTAGAGGCCTAACACACTGCTTCTAGGCATAATGCTGAGACAGGAAAGAAGATCAGGAAAAGCCAGTTTTCAATGGTGAGTTATAACATTGATGAGGAGTTTAGATATTGGGCAGAAATGTATTCTATTATATAATCCTATCCTGGCACTTTCCTAGAAATCTGAAAGCCAAATATATTTTATGATAACACATACTTGAATTCCTTCATCTTTAATAAAGAATCAAGGATAAGACACCTTTTAAATATAATTCTCAACCTTTTAAGCTACTGTTTTACAAAATAATTTAAGACCCTTCACAGATATTTTACAATCAGTACAAAGGTTTTAAGAGCATTAACATAAGACAAGGTTGATTTGTGTCTTACACCCACAACCTAAAACTTTTTGGTTTAAGGTCTCTGCAAGCTGTCTTTGACAGCCATGTTATAGGAAGTTCCTAGAAAGTAAGTACAGCATAAAATGGAAAGGCACAGGCTTTGGAGCCAGATACCTCAGTTTGAATCCAGCATTGTCACTCGGCCACATAACCTTAGGCAAGTTATTTAACTTTGCTAATCCTCAGTTTTCTAACCTATAAAATTAGGATAATACAAATTTATGGTGGTATTACGAGGATTCAGCAAGAAAATGTAATGTATTTTTCATTACCAGCATATTCTTGGCTTATTTCAGAAACTTACTGCTGTAAATTTCTTCTCTCCCTTGGCTTTTCCTTTTAATCATACCTCAATAATTTGCACCAAAGCATAAAGCTCAACAGAAATCTTTCTTAAGCCAAGTTACATGCTAGAACATCACAGAGGCAATACCATACAGTGGTTAAAATTACACAGACACTGGAACTTTCGGAAATAAAAACATAGCAGTATACATTTTTTAAAAATCTTACCAAACTTCATCATCATAATTAGACAAAGCACTCTGGAAAAAATAAACTCATACATGACTTCTACAAAAGTAAGTGACACGGAATCCCTCCAAACTAGAATATAGATAGGTGTGGCCAAAAACATCCACTAGCAGCAAGTCGTGATGGCAAAGAGAAATACAAAAGGGACAGCCGTGGAACCCAGAACTCACCAACAAAAAATCACCGCAAAAGAGAAAAAGATCAACATTATGTGGGATCGTAGGCAAGTGCAGCTGAGAACTACTTAAACTGAAAGGCGTCATACAGGCTCCAAGCCATAGCAGAAAACAATCTTAAAAACTGAAGACTTATTAAATGAAATAACTGCCTAGCAATCTGACCTCAGAATACAGTGGTTTATACATCCCCAGGGAGATATAATCTGAGGACCCTCCCCCCAAAACTGCAAAGACTTTAACTTTATTCAATAGTCTGTTATTTTGAAACCACTATAGATATAATATAGGACAAAGAAAGTAAGTAATTATGTTACTTTCATTAGGAATCCAATTTTTAACATAAAAAAAGAGGTACAAGTATAAGATCAAAGACATTAAATAAAAATCCTGTAACCTTAAATTTGAACTAAGAGAATTATCAATATGAACTCATTTCCCTCTCTTTTCCTAAACGCAAACAACCCAACAGCATTAAGTACCCATGTTGTGGTATTTATACATCATTCCTCAAAAAGATCAATGGCTCTTTGGAGAAATGGCAGCTTCTACATCTAATGCTAGGAACATACAATACAAGATGAGCCTGGCATATTTTGTTGTGCCAGAAAGTAAGAAGCTATAAAAGCTAATAATGGAGTCTTGTCAAAAGGACACGAGCCAGCTAGGAGATCTCACTGGACAAATGTGGGGCAATTTCAACATCAAAAACAATAATGCCTGCAACTGATTAAAACACATTGCCCATACCAAAAGTGAAAGCTTCATAATACCTACTAAAAATAAATAAATAAATAAATAAATAAAAACTGATACACCACCGGAGAATACTAAGGCACTACCTCATTACTCTGGAAACTGATAATTAAAGGGAAAGTATAAAGCATTTTATACTGCCTTTCCAGTATGAATTGTATTTCAGGATAACCAAATAACCCTAGTGGATCAAATAAAACTCTTCTAAAGAGTTTTAGCTAATAAATGAAGAAGGAATAACACAATTAAAAATTACCATTTTCAACTCCTAAAAAATTCAGTAATTCAAGCACTGATCATCCATGGATGTAAAACCACTAGGTAAAAGGATAATGAATAAGGAATTTGACAATGAAAGGAGTAGGCTAGCACTACTCAAATCAATTTTAGCATTACAAAAAGACAACCAAACTTTATGGATGACATGATACAATACGAATCTAATCAAGCCTTCAGATCTAACTTCCAGACTAGAAGAAATTAAGAGAATACAAGCATAAATGAAATAATGCCATGAGAAAGTAATCAACAAAATCCAGAATGTGAGGCATTCTATAGGACAACCATTCTGATTTCTTTAACAAGTTAATAATGTGTGGAAAAGCACTGGTGGCTGGTGAGGGAGTTGGGAGGTGAGGGCGTCTCTCCGCTCTAGCTGAAGACAGTTAAGAGTCATAACAATCAAATACAGAGAACAGACACTTTTGGATCCTAATTCAAACAACCCAATTGTAAAAAGCAATTTAGGTTTGACAATCGGAAAATCTGAACAGATATTAGACAATATTAAGATAAAGTCTTGTTAGTTGAAGAGCTTATTAATTTTGTGAGGTGTGATACTGGCATTGTGATTTATGTATGAAGGAAAGTATCTCTTGAAAAAGCAAACTTAAGTATTTAGGGATAAAATAATGTAGTATCTGGAATTTGCTTTAAAATATTCTTGCAGAAAAAAGGCTGTGGAGGAGATATGAAACAAGTATAAAATATTAATAGGAGTTAAATCTGGCTGATGGTTATATAACAGTTCACTGTATACTCTACGTTTTTTATGATTGAAAATCTAAAGTAAAACACAAAAAACGATGAATAAAAAATAAAAAAAAAAAAGAGAAAACAGTATGAGCTCTAGACAACTAGGGAACTGAATCCTAGCTCTACCCCTATTGTGTGAATTTGGGTGAGTCACTTAACTTCTTAAAAGCATAGTTTTCCTTCCATCAAACAGGGGAAAGAGCACCTCCATTTATTAAGTTTGAGATAATCCATATCAATCAGATAGAATGTTTCTAGTACATAAAATGTCCACCATTGTTGTCATTACTGTAAGTAGTACTATTATTGTACAGGATGTAATAGCAAAGACTCCTGAGTAGTTCTTTTTTTTTTTTTTAAAGATTTTATTTTAGAGAGAGCGGAAGGGAGGGAGACAGAGAGGGAGAGAAATAGCAATGTATGGTTGCCTCTCACATGGCCCTCACTGGGGACCCGGCCCACAACCCAGGCATGTGCCCTGATGAGGAATCGAACCGGGACCCTCTGGTTCCCAGCCCGCGCTCAATCCACTGAGCTACACCAGCCAGGGCCTGAGTAGTTCTTTAAGTAAAGAGCCAACGTTTCTTCTTCAAAAACACAGATAAATGCACAATGCAAAACATCCGTTAGTATCTCCTTTTCCTTTTCTATTAATCAGCTTTTTTTAAATTGAAGAGCAAAAACATTACTTCACCAATATAATAGTAAAAATTAACTGTTTCAAACTTTATACTATTCTTCAATTACATTTATGTGACACAGCGTTATCAATATTTTTTCTACCTTTCATGGTTCTATTTCTAAATTTAAATTTCCCCTAAAATGACATAAAAGAAATTGTCTAGCTAGTAGAAAATCTAAGAAATATACAAAGCCATCTTTGTTGCAATAAAAGCTAGAAATATTTTTCTCATTTCTGAACAAATAAACTCAGTTTGGTGCTTATAATACATATGCTTTACATAATACAAAAAAAATCCCTTTTATAAATAAAAAATTATACTGAAGTCTACAGACCCGAAGCAACTGATAAATTTTCCCTTTCACTTTTAATCAGGCTTCCTGTTGTAAGAGCTCAGCAGACAGTGACGCGAGACACTGCCTCCCAACTTCGGTTCACCTTTGCAGTTCCACAAGGGACACCATGTCAAGATTGTTCAGCTTTTTTGATGAGTGCTGCGTGGGTAACTAATGTGTAAATGCAGATACGTATAGAAAGCAGTTTTGACAGTGATGTATTGCAACTGATTCCAGATGTCGGTAAGGGATGCTTGGCCAGGCATCTGGGGCTTCAATGCCACAAAGCAGTGCCAGGACCAAGCCAATCTTCAAAAGACCATGGCACTTTAAATCTTCAATTAGAATCTTCTTAAAACAATTAACTTTGCTTCCCTTCTTTCAGGAAAACACTAAATATTTCTACTTTGTTTCTTGTTTTTTAAATTTAAGGAAAGGAAGGTTGAAATATTGAGCATCGTAACAGTTTGGCTACAAGGAAAACTTCAAAGCAAACTGCTGAGATATTCAAAATTAAGCACATATTCATGTCATCTAATGAGAATTTTAACCAAATCACACAAACTTGAATATATACAGAAGTTTAAGCATCCCATGATTAGCGAAGCAAATGGCAAGATTACTCATCTAATGATACTAGAAATCCCTAAGAAAAGAATGTCAACATTAACATGGTACATATATCACAATAACTGTAAGTCAAATCATCAAGCTTATCTCGCTCCTTTTGCTGTCTACGATCTTGACAAGTGTATTTAGCTAAAGAAAATGTGCTGCAGTTGCACTGACTTTAAGATAAATGATAAATTTTGTAAAAATGTATTTCCAGAATAAAATCCTAGGAAAAAAAAGGACTAACAAGCAGGATAAGAATAAATGAAATTTCTGGTCTACTGTCTAATGAAGTGCAATATGACGTATACAAAAATTCCAAAGTAGAAATACATTATTATAAGCATGCAATGAATAGCCTTTAACCTTTAAAATTGGTAAAGTTGCACTTTCTACCTGAAAAATATTGTAGCACAGCTCCAACATAAGCATTTGGTCTAATGGGAATTTTTTTTTCCAAACAACTTGTCTGTCTCCCTCTTCTTTCAATACCAAACTTCCAGCTCCAATCAAAAAATCTCTCAGGGGATCACCTACAGCTACATGCTCTCCATGTGGTTTTGCTATAAGGCATTTTCTCATTGATCAAGGGAACTGCTGAAAGCATACGTTCTGTTTATCCTAGAACAAAGAAGGTGACTTATGTTACTGATTTTCAGTATCGAATCAAAGGTTTTGAAATACTTTTAATATAAATAAGGGCAAACAAAACTGTCAGAATGATGTTTAGAACTCTATGTTCCTTTTGATTTCCTAATAAATTAAATAAATTGAACATTCTAAATACATTACAAAACTCTTAATCTGAGAAAGAACCTGGTGGTGAATAACTTTCTGTTATAAATAAATTGTGTAACTATAGCCCAAAGTTGTTATATTTAGTCTGATATAACTTGATATGCTAATGGAAAGGTCAACAGTAGTTTTAATAACTGACCAATCTTATTTTTCCAGATGGATCATCAAATTTATTTCTAACCTTGCATTTAAATGATCAACCAGTAAAATTTTATTATAGTTTTAAATACATTAAAGCAATGATTTTCAACCTTTTTCATCTCACAGCAAACATAAACTAATTACTTAAATTCTGTTGCACACACCAGAAAGTATATTTTTTGTCAATCTGACAAAGTAATAGGTATAATTTTGACTGATTTACAAAAAAATAATAATAGTACTTACTTACCCTTTTCCAAAGTGACTTTTTAAAAATAAATCAGGTGCCTATACTTGTTTATGAGGATTTCTAGTACCAGGAATTAACCAATCAGATGTAACCTTATTATGCAACATGACCAATAAGATGCAACTCTATTATATGACCTATGTACTTATGATTCAAGATGGTATTCACACCAAATGACTGTTTGTTTTGGCTGTTGTCATTTTTTGACAATCTAAGGGATGAGAGGTCAGTGCCCCTGACTAATAGTCAGGTATTACATGTTTTAAAAATTTTTGTGGCACACAGGTTGAAAATTGCTGCACTAATGAGTAGTGCCAGATAGCAAAAGAGCTGCAAAGTATTTATTCCCATCTCCCCCTTTTTAGGGTTGTTATGACAATCTTTAATGTCTCATGAATATTGACACAAGCAACCTTAATATTGGTCTTATCCTAAATATGACAGTTTTGATTCCAAATAAATTATATTCAACAAATAAAAATACAATAGGAGCATTTCTACATAAACCATTAATTACTCTGAAATACAGAAAATTTGTCTAGGCAATACAATTAAATATATATCATATTTGGCAAGTCAAAAACAAAATGACTGCCTACTGAAGTATGGAAGCAAGTATATTTAACTAAATGACTTGTGTGTTCACCTTGTGAATTTATTAATAACTGAAATCCTCTAGCTAACTAGTACTAAATAGAAATTACTGTATCCAGCAAAGGTCCAAACTTTAAACTACTGACACCTATATCCAACACAGAAAGACACAGTACACTAACATCCTAAATTAATTTAGTGTTTGATTCTGAAAAATAAGTGGATAATTCCAGAACAAATCTATGTGTCACACAGTCTTACTGCTGGTGGCAATGAAAATCGGTATAACCGCTTGGAAAGCTATTTAGCAACATCAAGTAAAGTTGAATATATACATGCTCTATAGCCCAACATTTCAACTCCCTTTTACATACCTCAGAGAAATTCCTGCATGTGAACAAGAATATGTATACAAGCACATATTATAATAGCAAAACTTTAGAAACAATTTAAGCATCCATCAATCATTAAATGAATGTAAAGTTCATTTTCACAATGGAATACTACAAGGAGTTAAGTGCATGAAATCGATCCACAGGTATCAAACTGAATGCACTTGGAAAACAATAAGGGTAAAGAACAAGCTACAAAACAACAGATATACTTTCTATTTCTATTTTTACCAATACCAAAAATACTAACTGTATAGTATTTATGAACCTTACATATGCAGCAAGTTCTTTGCAAATTCAAAGAAGCATATGCACCAACTATGAGATAAGCACTACTTTTGTGTAGGTAAGAAAATGAGTAAGCTGAAGGGATGGGAAATCTTCAACCATATATAATGGGTTGCTTTTTAAAATAAATATCTAAAGCAGATATAGCAAAACGTTAACATTTATTAAATTTAATAGGCGGGAATATGGATGGCTGTATGCTTAAAATGTCACAATTAAAAATTAATAAGTAAAAATTCCATATATCCTACATGACCACTTACTTCAGAATTTCTAGCAATACCACATTCAAATACATTCATTTATATACTCATTTACAATTTTATTAATTTTATTAGGTTAAAAATTTTATTAAATTTATTAGGTTAAAAATTATGTCCATAGTTGAAAGATAGAGCAATCTATTCTTCTCAGTAAGGTCTTCACACAATCAGTCAAACTGTCTAAATACTTTAACTAATATTACCATTATTATGCTTTTGCAGCATTCATAATCATAGATACATTTTCCAAAGAAAGATTTCCCTATTCTCCACTGAACTTACACTAATCAGTGTATTTTCCAGACAAGCTAGATTCACCAATCACAATATCTGATTTCCAGCTCCAAAACGTCACATAAAAGCATTTTGAGGAACAAGGAAAGTTATTCCTATATTATTTGTGACAATCAAGATATAAAAACAGTAAATAAATTACAGTGAACTTCAGCAGTTTTCTACTAGAATTAAGTGTTCTAACTTTTGAAATTAGTTCAATATTAATGTTAGTGCCGTTCTCATTCAAAGAGACTATAATTGAACTGACTGAAAACTGCCACCCGTAGTTAACATTTAGAAATGTCTCCCAATGCAAAACTGAACAGATGCACAAGATATTCTAGCAAAGCCCCCAAATTATATTCTAAAATAAGGAAAGCTACTACATTGAACTTGGTGATATCTAAATCACAGATTGATCCTCTAAATTCCAAAATGAAAGAAAAAAAATGAAAAGTGGATACTTTTTAGCAGGACAGCCTACAAGAAGTAAATAATGATGTTTACTTGTAAAATAACAGTGGCTTTCAAAGTATGGCCCAAGTACTCCTGGGGCCCACATAAGATACCTGGAGGGGTCTAGCAAGGTCAAAGCTTTATTCATAGTATTACTAAGATAGTGTTGCCTTTTATATTTGCACTCACTCATGAGTATACAATGAAGTTTACAAGGAGCTACGTGAAGTACGAAATCACAACAGACTGCAGAACAGATAAGAGAATCCAGCTGCTGGAGTCAGACATTGAAGAGATTTACAAAAAAATGCAAAATAATACCACTCTTCTAATTTTCTTTTGGAAACTATGAGTTACTTTTTATTTTAAAAATGTATTTACATCCAAATGCAGTTGGCTTATTATTGTTATTTTTAAATAAACTAACATTTTGAAAATTTTTCTAATATACTAAATATTGATAAATATAATCCCCATTAGCAAAAGATCTTTAGGGTCCTCAGTAATTCCAAGTGGCATGGTAAAGGATCCTGAAAACATAAAGTTTTGAGAACCAATGACCTACATCTTAGAGTTGTTATGAAGACTGAAAGAGCTAATATATGTAATACGAGGCACGGCAAACAGTAAGTTCTCAATAAATAGCACCTATCGTTGTTACATTACAACAGCTGGGCTACAGAAAGCAATGTTGAGATCAGAGATTCTTTTGAATTTGTCTCCCTTTCTCTAGTAAGCAAGGAATATTAAAAAAAAATAATAAATCATTAGTCAAATTTATCATATAGATTCTAATTTAAATTCTATCATAATATGTCTCTGTATTATTTTTCTAGATCTTGTGAATTTCCTTACAAACTAGGAAGGCCTAATTCACTAGTCTTAACATATACCTTAGAGACTACCACAGAGTTCTCTTTTTCTTTCAGCCACTAGGAAAACAACAAAAAGAAGCCTAAGTGCCCTGTGCCAAGCACAACAACCAAATCGGGATATTTCATTCTCATGGAATTAAAGGCATACATTCCTTGGAAATACAAGATCAATAAAGGAAGATGGAACAATAGAAATGGAGGGCCCTTGAGCAAGCTCTTGGTCAAGACTGCTGACGACAGGCATATCTAGCACATATCCAAGAGAGTTATCTGAGCAGAGACTCTCTAACTGAGCAGTTATTTCTCAGACTAGTGGTTGAGTAGCTCTTCCACAAAGCCAACCAAAGTCTTCCCTGCTTCATTTTAAGGTCATTCCCTTGCAGTTCAACTATAAATGATAAATATAAAAATAAATATAAATTATAAGGTGAAAATAATAATTAGTATACAGAAACCATATACTTAGCATAGATCTTATAAAAATTCTTTAGCCTTTTAGCCTTCTTTTTTCTAGTTAAAATATCTTCCAAATCCCTTAACTTTCCCTCATTGATCTATTGTTCATTCTCTTAATCATTATTTTCTACTTTCTAAACTTCAGAATAAAAACATATAGAATCATTTTGAATTTTTTTTAAAAAGGCAGACTGATCCAAAGTAGGTACCACAGAAATTTTATCAAGGCACTAGTGAACTATTTATATTTACCCTTTTAAAACTTTCTTAGAAACTACATGACATACCAAATTATTCCTAAACCTAATATAGAAAGCATTATTTAAAACTATCATCCAAAAAAAGACATCTTCCCTTTAAAAGAGTCATGTTAACATACATGTTAAGTTCAGTCTTTTTAAAAATATCTTTGTGACTTAAAATTAGCATTAAGATGAAAGCAATGAATAGCACAACACACAGAGGTACATACAATCCATTTTCTGAGTAGCATGTACAAGTCAATAAAAGTAAATTCACAGATCCTAACAATTTTTTTATAATGTACAGGTTTTTATATACTATGTGACAGGTAAATCTTAAAGTGTTAATAATCAGCAGCAATAATAGGCATTTGCAAAGCAAACAAGGAAATGTTTATTTCCCCCATCTTTTCCCACAACTGTATTTTTTACTTTCAAATATCAAAGTGGCTTCACAAAATATGGCCATACTATGAACTTTCACATGTAAGAAACGTACTTGCTGAACAGGCAAACATAAGCAGCAAGACTTAATGAATAATAAAGAAAAATTCACATTATTTTTTTAGCTACCTAGCAAAAAACAATTTTTTAAAAAACCATACTGTATACTCAAATTATACAAGTGCTCAGATGAAGGACTATAAAATCCCCAAACTCAACTACACATCAGAGTGTGTTTCATTAAGTATGAAGTACAGAATTAAGGCTGAGGATGTCACAATGTATTATGTGGCATTTTAAATTATAATCCAATACGATAAGCTATAACATTGACAGGATACCCTGTATGAATGTATAAGAAAACATTAATGAAATATATGCATTTATTAGATTATATAGCCTTTCTTACACTATGGTCAAATTACAACCCATGTTAAACTCAAATACAGTTTCCTTTTAAAACCTGTTCTAAACTACTGAAAAAATTATTTAGAAAGATAGGTTGCCTGTTAGATCTGAATATAAAACATGTTCAGGGAAATACCAAGTTTCAACATGAAGAAATATATATATATTTTAGAGGTTCTAAAGAGGTACTATCACCTTCAGTAAAAGTATTAGTAATTACAATGAAAAACCACTTCTAGGTAAGAAATGGTTTTAAACTCTGGAGAATAAAATTTTATGAAAGTAACTCCTTTAAAAATAATTTTCATGCCTGGCTGGTGTAGCTCAGTGGATTGAGCGCGGGCTGGGAACCAGACGGTCCCGGTTCGATTCCCGGTCAGGGCACATGCCTGGGTTGCGGGCCAGGTCCCCTGTGAGGACCATGTG
>PVJI01002317.1:42538-148638 GCA_004026765.1 Micronycteris hirsuta | reverse complement strand
ATTTATATGCATTGTCTTATTTAAATTTCATGACACTCTGGATTTAATGTTCATAAATTCATTGTAAAGATGAGAAAAATCTGCACAGGGAAATGACTAACCTAAGTTTCCATAGATAAATAGAAACAGAGCCGGTTCAGACTTTATCTACCTGAATTGAAAGCATGGCACTTTTTCCTGTCTATTCCATGTGGCTCTATGATGATGTCTAGGGAGACAACCAGAATGACTCCTGGATCTTTGCATTGGCAGTCCTCCTGAGTAGCACCTTTGTCTACAACAGCATGGGAACCATCAACCAAATGGCCATGGACCAACTGCAGTATCCTTTCTGTGGTCCAGAACAACTTAAATCCAGAAAGTCACAGCTTCGTATTTTCACCAGGTAGAGTCACGGGAGACTGCAGAAGAATTCATAAGTCCCCTCTTTAATGAATCCCATTATGCTCAATATCCAAATCTAGTTCAATCAGCCCCAGAAAGCCAAGCCTTTCTGGTATCTCAGATATTATTTTTGTTTACTTGTTTGTCATCTGTGTCCCTCAGTAGAATGAGATTATCATTAGACATTATGCTAGACACATAGCTGCACAAGGCTCTGTACCTCCCCCATCTGAATTCATCTTCTCTCCCTTGCCTAACCCTCAACATCCTCTAAAATTCATGCTCTCACTCAGCAAATCTCTATACCCTTATCATCTCCTCTAAATATTTCCTTCTAACTGAGTTCTGTCTATACTTTGTGGACATTGTTTCCCTCACAGACCTCTCCAGTGATCTTAGTGGTGATTTTTTTCTCCTATATCTTGCCTAAGTCCCAGAAAACTTAGGTAACCTCCTTGCTCCTTATGATAGCTTCCAGATACTTTCTCGTTCTTCTCCCATTAAAAAGAGAAAGCCCTTTGGATGCCATGCACTGAGACTGCAGCATCCCTCCTCGTTGCATTCATCTGTGAACAAACCCTTCCTGTGTTAAAACTTCCAGCTCTTAGTTCACTGTATTCTTAGAAATGTTGTCAATGAATACACATTCATCTAACACTCTGATCTCTCAGTTTCATCACCTCATACTTTACCCTGCACTCTCCTTCATTCCTAGTTTTAGTCATTATCAACAACTTCAACATTTCTATAACTTAATTTCAGCCATTGTCCTACATTAGTATTTGTAAAGATTACCTTCATAGTCTTCCATCCAGTGGATACTTCTCATACTCTTTGACTTCACAATAGCATTTGATGGTTGATGTTTTCCTCTTTTCTGAAATAATTGGTTCTTTTAGAATGTCATTGCATCCTAATATTCCAATTTCCTGATTGTTCCATCTTCTTGGTTTCTAAATATTATAGCTATTTAATTCTTGGGCATCTTCTCTTCTTCCTCTGTTCTCAGTCCTTAAGTGCTCTTGTCCAGACTGAAGGCCTTCAGTAGCACCTGCATGTGGATTACCACAACGTTTGTATATGCAATCATGACCAGTGCTCTCAGGTGTAATCCTGTATATGGAGACACTCACACAGTGTCTCCATTTAGAGGGCAAGAGACATCTCAAACAGCATGTAAAATAAACAGAACTTTTAATTTTTCTATTCAACAGCACTGCTTCACTATCACAGTCAATTCCCACAGCATTCACACACGCCCTTCAATCAAAGACTTAGAATTCATCCTGGATGATTTCTTTCTTCATATCTTAGAAACTACTAGGTGGCAAGTTTTGTCAGCTGCGCTGTTGTAGGCATTTGCCCATGCTGACCAATTCTCACCACTTTCTGCACCATAACTCTAGCTGAAGCTTCCATCTTGTCTCATCTGTTACCTCCTGAACTACCTAACCCCTCTCTTTGTTTACATCCTTGCCTCTCACAGATGCAACACCAACCAGAACGAGCTCTTAAACACCAACATCAGGTCCCATCCCCCCTGAACTTAAAACTTCGCAGTGGCTTTCCATTAAATTTAGGTTAAAATTCAAACTCTTTCTATAGCTTACGTGGTCTGGACCCTATCCGTTCTAGGACTTTGGCCCTAGCCACGCTGGCCTGCTTGCTGTTTATTAGACACACTTAGTCATTTTTTGTCTAAGTGTTTGCAAGTGCTATTTTCTCCCCCTGGAATGTTCCTACATTGGATTTGTGCATGGTTGACTCTCACAATTCATTCAGATCTCTGCTCAGACAACCTCAGAGAGAATTTAGCTGAACGACGACATAAAACAGCACCACGTGCAGACACAGTTATTCTCTAACCGTCAGCATAGTGCATTTTTTTTCAGAGAATTATTATTAATATCTCAAAGTTTATTATATTTTTGTTTACATATTTATTATCTGTCTCCCTGACTAGAATGTAAACTTTATGATACTAGTAGTATCTCATTTACTGCAATATCCTTAGTCCCTAGAACAGTCCCTGGATCATAGTAAGTGCTTAATGGATATTAGTGGAATGAATGAAAAAAAATGAATGACTGAGCTAATTAAGAGAAAAATTATTTTGGCTGAGCTTTGGGCAAAAATATGGCATAGAAAGTGCTCTTCTTTTCTGCAGTTTTCCTATGTTAGCATCTCAGTTACGTGACAGAGCTGACTGAACGGATCAGGGCAAACTCCTCACCCGGTAACAGTGAGGTTGAAGACTCGGCTGACTTTGTGAGCTTCTTCCCAGCCTTTGTGTGGACTCTAAGAGATTTCTCCCTGGAGCTACAAGCAAATGGAAAACCCATCACTCCTGATGAGTATTTGGAGTTGTCACTGAAACTAAAGAAAGGTAACTGGGACTTATCATTGGGTGACAAATAAAGAGAAAACAAACTTAAAGTGACCATTTGTGTGTAGATGTTAAAATTATAATTTTGTAACTGGGTGATTATGACTGTTCTATGACAGGAAATGAAAACATTTCTTGGCTGAACTGATGGATCTAATTTTAAGATATCTTCCTCTTCTTGGAGAAAGAAATTTTCTCTACCCTTCAATTTCTTAAAAATTCCTGCTCCATCATGAGTTTATCTTTTGTCTCTTTCCATGGGATTTGTGCATATTATGAAGTTGAAGTGTCATATATTTGAGACAGTTAGTGTAAAGTTGTACCGCTTCTAATTTTCATTTCTCTAGGTACTGATAAAAAAACTAAAAGCTTTAATGAACCTCGGTTGTGCATCCGAAAGTTCTTCCCAAAGAAGAAGTGCTTCATCTTTGACCGTCCTGCTCCAAGGAAGTACCTTGTCCACCTGGAGCAGCTACAGGAGGAAGACCTGGACCCTGATTTCAGAGAACAAGTAGTAGAATTCTGCTCCTACATCTTCAAATATTCTGAGTCCAAGACTCTCTCAGGCGGCATCATAGTCACTGGGCCTCGTGAGTTCTTCTTGCTCCCCACTTCTTACCTGAACTTTCCCTTTGTCCACTGAAGAAAATAAAAGAGGGAGATGTAAGTGTACTTATGACAAACACATAATCTAATGATGCTCAGGAAAACATACCACAAGGATCACATTGTGAACTTTATGTGACCAGTAAAACTATTTCTAGTGTTATCTATTATTCGTATGAGCAAGATGGAGGAGAAGAGCTAGAGTTCATCTTTACACAGTCATTTTCCCCACAAACTTCTCGGCTCCCTATTTGTGAAAGATTCTCCTGGTAGATCTATATAGATTGACAAAGTCCAAAGAAGGCAAATATTCCACTGATGTGAGTCTTTGCTGCTGACCTTAGCACCAGTCCCTTATTCAGCAATTCAGGAATAGGGAAATTGACTAGAAATTCATGAAATGCACCAATAACTGGGTATAGTGGTTGATAGAAAATATTTTATTTCTATCCTCATTTCAGCACCACAGGAGAGAAGGTACTTACATTTTTAAAATTATAATGATAAATAGTGAAAATCGCAATAAATTAAAATAACAGGCTGCTATGAGAAAGTAAGGAGTGTATGCATGTAGGAGATAATTTGGGTTCAAAGACAGAGAATATTTGTCTCTGATCTGAAAGTAACAGGTAAGATGATAACTGAATGAGTATGCATCAAGCAGAAGAATAGAGGGAACATTTTGCAGAGAAAATATCATGGGGAAAAGTCTGAGACAGGAAGGAACTCTGTAATTTCAACAAAGGAAAAGAAATACAGCGTGATTTAAATAACAGTAGAAAGCACAAGAGTGGCAAAACAATTGGAGAAGTATGTAGGGGCCAGGACTTGAAAGGATGTAGATGAACTCGAGGAGAGTAGAGTTTAAATTCAACGGAACAATCCTGAAGAGTTTTAGACAGAGAGGTAAAGTTATCCCATTTATATTTAAAACTGTCTTCCAGGATCTTTTGTAGATGTGTTGGAGGGATATAAAGGAGACAATGAGAAGATGGATAATATTTGCAAGATTTTAGTAATAAATGGGGATTTTGTTAGGCTAAGAGTGTGATAATGGCCAAAATGGACAGGATCTCCACATCTTTTGAATGTTAAATCTGTGAGGCACAATGAAGATGTGAGCAGGGAATTAGAAGGACCCCAGGGTTCTAAAATTAAGCAACTGCTTGAATGGGTGTCAATTACTGAGAGGGATACCTGACGGAGAAGTAGTTTTTCAGAGTAGATGAAGTTGTTTAGATTTGGATTCTTTAATATTGGCTTTTCTCTGATGTATAAAAGAAGGCATAACATGCAGATATTCAAATATACAAGTATAAAGCTTAAAAATCAAGTCAAAGCAGGAAATGCAGTTCACTAGTATCCATATAGATATTATTTAAAACTGTAGAAATGGAAGGGAAGGCCCAGGATGGAGTCCCAAAGAACTGTTGCTTGTAGGGATTTGCCCAAAGCTGGGATTTCCTGGGATGTAAGACGTTCGATGCTAAAACCAGCAAAGCTCTGCACAAACCTGGGTGAGCCGGTCACTCTGCCTGTGGCTCCAACAAGGCAGTATCTAGGAAGACTCGCTTATCTAGGCCAAACATAGGACTAGTGGCCTATAGCAGATACATACACATACTCAGACTCACACACAGGCACACATGAGCCAGCTAAGTTTTCTCCTTAGCCTTTTTCATAAATTGGAACTGAAGAAGGAAAAGAAAGGAAGGCAGAATAAAGGGAGATGTAGAATGGTGGAGAAAAGATCACGACCTAATGTCTTGGCCACAAATTATCTCTCTCTGATCCACTCACTGCACCATCTTCCTTTGGGATGAGGAAAGGAGAAAGAAAAGTTTAAACTTCTTCAAATCTAGAAGTTAGCAAAATATTCTATCAGTATTCTCCCTCAGAAAATTCCTAAGCTACTGTTTGTGATATTAGAAAAGCATACAAATATTCTAGCACTTGATTCTAAAAAATTAATTAAATTCACATTCCCAGGACTAAACAGTTTATAGTTTGTTCTTCTCTTTCACCAACTGATAATTACTATTTTATTAAATTCTCTTCTGCAGGACTGGAGAACCTGGTGCTGACCTACGTCGATGCCGTCAGCAGTGGGGAGCTGCCCTGCATGGAGAACGCGGTCCTAGCCCTGGCCCAGATAGAGAACTCAGCTGCAGTGAAAAAGGCCATTGCCCACTATGACCAGCAGATGGCCCAGAAGGTGCAGCTGCCCACGGAAACCCTCCAGGAGCTGCTGGACCTGCACAGGGCCAGTGAGAAAAAGGCCATTGAAATCTTCATGAAGAATTCCTTCAAGGATGTGGACCAAAAGTTCCAGAAGGAATTAGGGGTATGTGTGCTATCCTAGATAACGAGAGGCAGAAAACTTGGGCCTTTCTCGATATGAGTAGTTCTTCCTGGATCCAAAGGCAGAAGCACTTGGTTAATGCGTACTCATTTGCAATCATTACTAAAAAAATAAAATACTCCTAGCCACAGTCCTATGGACCATGGCACAACCAACTATGTTTATTACAGTTATCCTCTGTAGTCCCTTTCTGGATGCCGTATTTGAAGCAAATAAGTAAATTGTAAAACTGTATTTATATAAAATTATTTACATTTATTTTTCTTTTAAAGTGAATCAAAGGTACAATACTTTCATGTTGCCTACAAGTAATCTGATAGGATATGATTCTTTGTGAAAACACTAAAAATATTTTGTTTTTAATGTAAAGCAATGGTAGAATTTTTAGAAAACCAAGAAAGTCAAATCAATCATAAGAATGCTATTTGAGAATGTTTTCAAGTCTGTGTTAAGGAAGGGTTGTTGGGTGACAATCACTGGACAAGTGAAAATCCCTTCCCTGGCTCACAAAGCAGGATTTTACAAACGTCACCTCCCTGCATTTAAAGGTTCTGATGAATTAGATAGTCAAGGTCAGCAGACAATAGACATCCTTCTGGACTAATGTAAAAGCTTGATATGTAAGTTCTCCTGAATGATTTAACATAGGTAAATAAACAGGGTCCAGCAAAAATAACACCCCCTTTTTATTATAAAATCATAAGCATGTAATTCTGTAACATATTACAGTCAAGGATGCCATCTGACATTTTAGGTAAAATGTTCAAATTAAAACTATAAATTTTCGCACCCCTATTAATACCCCACCAATCACACTCAAGCAGGCCTTACTTCTGCCAGACTCTTGTATTTTTCTTAGGCTTTCTCAATACTCAAAATGCCTGGAATACAATCTTCATTAGTTTTCTTAGCCTTAGATCGAGAAAATCTGCAAAAATATTCTCATCCCAATGGTTGTATCGATAATCATTAACAGTTTACTGAGCACTTATAGAAAAGTCCCTGAGGTTAATACTTTACATCACTACATCTAATCCTGACATAAAATCTCTAAATGGATATAATTTCCCCTGTTTTACCAACAAGGAGACCTCAATTCACAAAGGTCGAGTGTCACAGAGCCACAAAGGGGTGGACCCAGGCATTCCATCCACCTAGGCTTTCCTGACTCCACCGTTTGTACTCCAGGCTCTTCTGAAATTGGACTTCAAAGGAGAAGTTTCATATGGAACAGTGTCTGTGCTTTGGAATCTTTCTCTGTAGCAGGAAATGTAGAGAAAGGAGCTTCAGATAATCACAGCCAGAAAAGTAGATGCACCCTTCTTAGAGGCGTTCTAGAGCCTCACAGCAAGGTGATGGTGTGGCCCTGTTTATATACCCAATCTCCGCAGGAGAAGCATTTCTCCATAGTCTGTGTGTGGTGAACATCCTCCTCATGGCTGACTCTACCATCTGTGCTATTTTGTCGCTTCACAGGAATGTTTAGTAGCAAAACGAGATGACTTTTGTAAGCAGAATGTGAAAGCATCATCAGAGTGCTGCATGGCCTTACTTCAGGACATTTTCAGTCCGCTAGACCAAGATGTGAAGGAGGGGACATTTTCCAAACCAGGGGGCTATCATCTCTTTATTCAGAAGCAAAAGGAGCTGAAGAATAAGTACTACGAGGTGCCCAGAAAGGGGATAGAGGTAAATGTCCGCTAAGTACTATTTCTGAGGACTTGCTGAGATGGCTCTTACAAACTACAGTGGGAACAACCAAAACGGGATTGGGACATAGTGCCGCTGCCTCTCACTCATCCATTCACTGATTCATTCAGGAGAGGGACTGCGCTGGGATGCAGTGCATATTCCTCCTTGGAAGCACAGGTGAAGCCCTCAAAAAATGGAGAATTAATTCATTCATTTAATCATCCAGTGATCCAGGAGTGATCTATACAGGCCTAACTATATTATGTCAGGTCTTGTCAAGTTTCTGGGACTAAGGCAATTTTTAAAAAAGTTCTCACAAAGTAATAACCAGAAATAAACAAATTATATAGCTTACAGACAAAAATAATAACAGTTAACACAGACCTTGTTGTGTTTCAGGAAATGGATGGGCTTAACTCATTCAATTCTCACAACAACCCTAAAAAGTACATGTTATTCATATCCCCAGTTTATAAATAAGAAAATTGAGATACAAGAAGTAAAAGAACACCCAAGAACATACAGATAATGAGAGGTACAGCTGCTGTGCTAATCCAGATAGCAGACTGTGCTCTTAACTACCCCGTAGCTGGTGTACTCAGGTTCTGTCAGTTAGAATTAGGTTCCGGTACATATTATTTTTTAAAAAGTGGCTTAGAAAAGACAAGCATTTCTCTCTTGCGTGCAAGAAGTGATGCAAAGGCCCTGACCAGTGTGGCTTGGTTGGTTGGGCTTTCTTCTGCAAAGTGAAGGTCTGCCAGTTCGATTCCTGGGCAGGGCACGTGAGAGGCCACCGATCGATGTTTCTCTCTCAGATCCATGTTTCTCTCCCTCCCTTCCTATCTCTCTAAAAAATAAATAAAATGTTTTTTAAAAAGAAAAGTGATGAAGAGGGAGTCCAGGTTGGTAATGACAGCCCCATGATGCCACTGTTCTCAGGCCCGTGCCTTTGTTCTGCTCTAGCACCCGAGCACACCGTCTCTCTCTTCATGGTCAGTCTGTGATCTCAGATGGCTCCTAGAGTTCCACCCATTAGTTCCACATTACAGGTGGAGGGAAAAGGGAAAACAGAAGAGCAAAAGGGTTAACTCTCTTTAAGGTGATTCCGAGAAGTACCATAGGCCTATGCTTAAGTACTACTGGCCAGAATTTGATCATTATGGGCACCCAGCTACCAGCGATGTTGAACAGAAAATGCAAAATTTTATCATGGTCCACAATCTTCCCAGGTGAATAAAAAATCAGAGTTCTGTTACTAAGAACAAAGGGGAGAATAATAATAGGATGATTCTAACAGTCAAAAACTGAAGAAAAAGGAAAGTAGGTATATGTATAGAAGAGGAAGGAAATGTGATGCTATTTTATATGTTTTTACAGAAGACTTTGTCATGAAGTAATGTTTCAGCAGAGTCTTCAAAGAAGTGAGGGAGTGAAACAAATGGGCATCTAGGAGAACAAAATTTCAAAGCAGAAAACTCAGAAGGATAAATCGGTTTGTATCCTAGGAATAGCAAGGAATGCGGCAGGAGGCAGTGAGCAAAGGAGGAGGTGGCAGGAAACGGGTTCAAAGAGGTGTCCAAGGGCCACCAGCCAGACAAGGTAGTACCTTGGAGGCCACTAAGAAACTTTGAATTGTATTTGGAAAGAGTAGGAAAATCAGTAGAAGGTTTTGCTCATAAGAGTGAAATGACCTTTCCTAAAATCATATAGCATAACATTAGGTACTCTGAGAAAAATGGACTGTAGGGGAGCAAGAATGACATTGGGATGACCAGTTTTGAAGCTAATGCAATTGTCCACACAAGAAGTAACGATGCCTTGGACCAAGGCATATGGGAGGAGCTGGTGACAGGTGATGGGTTCTGGTTGGCTTTACGTAAAGACAGAGCAAAACGCATTAGCTGATGATTGCATGTGGAATGCGTGAGAAAAAGAGATATGAACTGTAACTGTTAAGGTTGTTAACCCATAACAGTTATAAAACCAGAGTTACTAATTATATGACTAAAATTGGGGTGATAGGGAATGAAATAGGTTTGAGAGATGACCCAAAGTTGGCTTTTAGGGCAGTTAAGTTGAAATGCTACTTGAATTCTCTAACGGTTGTTATATGCATGATAAAATTAAATTGAATTAACACATATATTGCTGGACTTTGCCTTAACTCATAGTCTCTATTTCTTAATTCTAACTTCCTCTGTATCACCAGGCAGAAGAGACACTGAGGAAATACTTGGAGTCCAAGGAGACTGTGGCTAATGCCATTCTACAGACTGATCAGTCACTCACAGAAAAGGAAAAGGAGATTGAAGGTGAGAACAGGTGAAAACACTCTGGATAGGTGGCAAGCCCTAGAAATGTTCATATTACCCACATTAGTCCACCTGAAACATTACTGTAGAGCAAAGAATAATAAGTATAGTTCATAGTTCTACCAGATTTTTTTAACTGTTAGTTTTGGCCAACTTTTGCTTACTCACTGCAAAAAATATCACAAAAGCTTTCTCTATGGCATATGAATGGGAAAAAAAGTGGGGATGAAAAGCAAAATAAAGCTCTAACAACTTAATCTTCATATTTCTCTGCTCATTTTTCATCCTCAGTGGAACGTGTAAAGGTTGAATCTGCAGAAGCAGCACAAAATATGTTGAAGGAAATGCAAGAGAAGACTCAGCGGATGATGGAAGAGAAAGAGAGGAGTTATCAGGAACATCTGAAACAACTGACTGACAAGATGGAGAAGGAGAGGGCCCAGTTAATGGCAGAGCAAGAGAGGGTTCTAAATCTTAAACTTCAGGTATTCTATTCTGTCATCTCCGTTTTATCTTCCACAGCACTGAGCCAAAAACACAGCTTAGAAAGTAGAGCTTTATGTCAGATTAAGGGCTTTTCTAGTCCAAACACTGGTAGACATTTCATTCTCTTACTGCTTCTGTCTATAACCGTCTCTGGTTAATTAATGGCACTTACTTCCAGGATAAAATCTCATGGAACCTGTTATTACTAAATCACTAACAAACGATAGCTAGTCACTGACGGGCTCTGCATGTTGGTTTCATGGTCATTCTGTAACCGAATCCTCATGCTATGTTGTAGGTACTATTACATTCTAATTTTCAAATAAGGAAATTGTAATTTCATGAGAGTTAAGTGATATTTCTTAGTCTTCTCTTGTGGAAGAATACCTGGTCTGTCTACCCTACTGAGTGGAGTTCACAGTGATTTTATTTCTGCCACACCTGGTATTACTTGATCCCTGCGGGCACCCTATGAATGGGAAGACTCCCTGACCATCTAAACAATTAATCATGTAATTAAATACCCAGGCTGCCTGTATCTTCCTCTTCTCCAGGCTCTATTCTAAGTCATTGTTGAGTCCAGATGTTCACCCAGAAATAAAGTACGGACCAGTGCAGACCCTGATCTCTTCAACTGATTTCTGTCACTTTGTTACCAAGTTTTGGAAAATCGTACTAAATTCCCTCATCAACATGATAGATTTTCCAGAAACACCGTGTTGCAGGTGGATGAAGACGGACGAGAGTATGATTCTGTGTCACTGATGTTTTAGAAACCATAAGAGAAGAAGTTTCATGTAGCTAAATAAAGCCCAGAAAAATTACTGGCAGCCATAGAAAATTCCAGAGAGGGTGATTTAATAGAAGTTAAGAAAGGCATAAATTTAAAAAATATGTTTCAAAAACTCATGAGGGATTAACGTAGGTATTGACAGGAGAAATAATTTGGCAAATGTGGGAAATGTCTTAGATTGTGTGAGTTCAGTCTTCGCTTTCCCTTTCAGGAAAATGAACGGCTTCTCAAGGAGGGATTTCAAGAAGAGAGCAGGAAACTTCAAAAAGAGATAAGGGATATGGAGATGAGATGCAGGAAAGAATCCTCATCGTGTAACATACTCTAAAAATCCAAGGAGCATCATTTCCTCACCAGCTCCCCTCCCCTCCACTAGGAAAACTTGAATGAGCAACTTCAGAATGTCAAACAATTGCCCTTAAATTAAAATCAAAATCACAATGCTTGTAATGTTATTGCCATAAAGTTTGCCAAGATGAAATAAAGTGAGAAGGCAATGTTTTCCTTACAGAGCGATTGAGTTCATGCTTAATTATAGTCATAATGCTTAGTATGGTTCTTAACTGGATCCTGTGTTTGAAACCATGCATAGTGAATTTAGAGACACTTGAAAATGTATAATGGGGAGAAATCAGGATGGTTCTGTTCAGAGTAGAATTGCTTTCCCTCACACTTCTAAGTGTCCTAAGCCCCGTTCCATTGCTCAAAAGCTTACTTTGGTCTGGGGATGGAATCAGAGTGTTGTGAAGACAGCGCAAAGCTGAGGGAAGTGAACAGTTGATCGATTCCATGGGGCGCACGCAGTTAATCATCCCTCCAGCTGAGTCGTCATGGTCATGGCCTGGCTGCAAATACGAAAGACCTAAGACAATTGACTGCAAAGTGCACACAGTGCACGGTTCTTTATTGGGTGGCAGCTACGTGGCCTGTGAGCACAGATGGGATTCTGGGAAAATGGTAGAAGAAGTGCTTGCAACTGTTGCAAAATGAATTTGTGTGGGGGTGCTTTATTTTCCCTGTCTACAAAATTCT
The DNA here is from genome assembly GCA_004026765.1 of Micronycteris hirsuta. NCBI lineage: Eukaryota > Metazoa > Chordata > Mammalia > Chiroptera > Phyllostomidae > Micronycteris > Micronycteris hirsuta. The sequence goes on along the minus strand of PVJI01002317.1, from coordinate 136,585 downwards.
TCTAGATAATGACTCTCTTGTCTCCACGCCACCCTACCTCTCTCTCTTTCCTATTCTCCTTTCATTAGTTTTTTCACTCCCACAGTTCAGAGAGTAACTTCTAGAGTCAAAGACAGAGAAGATTAACACAAAATTTAAATAAATTTATTTTCATTCCTCTTGGTATCATAACTATAATCCTACAAAACATAACCTTTTCACCATACCTTTTTGCTTTTGTTTTGGAGGAAATATTCTAAAGGAGAAAAAGAACATTGACCCTCAATTCACACCATATACAAACATATATTTAAGGTGAATCATAGTCTTAAATGTTAAAACTAATATCATAAAGCTTCTAAAAGAAAACATAGGAGAAAGTTTTTATAATTTGGGGGTAGGTAAAAATTTCTTAAATGGGATAGAAAATGCACTATACACACAAGGACAAAATACTAAATTACACTTCATCGGAATTAAAATATCCCATGGCTACTGTCAACAACACTGGAGATAACAAATGCTGGTGAAAAGGGAAGCCTAGTGCTGTCAGTGGGACTGGAATTGATGTGGCCACTATCAAAACAGTATGTAGAGTCCTCAAAAATTAAAAATAGAGCTACCATATGATCCAGTAATTCTACTTCTGGGTATGTATCCAAAGAAAACAAAACATTGACTCAGATATATGTGCTGACCGCGGCATTATATACATCGTTTGTCTAGAAGTTATCCAGCCATGTAATATGAAAAATAGTGACGTTTATTGAGGAAGACACAAGATACAAGGAACATTGTACATAGGACAATGACATCTTAGTCCCCTTCAAAGTAGGCACCTTGGGACCTCATATGGTTCTCCTAGCATCTTTTCTACTGTTCAAAAACATCCTGCAAAATCTTTTGTTGGAATCGCCATCAGCTGCCCCACTGTATTTTCTTGAAACTCATCAATGGTCTGAAATCTCTTCCTTTTTCAAAGGTGATTTAAGTTTCAGGAAAAAACAGAAGTCACAGTGCTCCAAATCTCTGCTATACAGGGGCTGAATCACCTGGGTGATTTGATGTTTCACCAAAATAGTCTGCATGAGATATGATACATGAGTAGATGCATTATCATAATGAAGCTGCCAATCACCAGTTGCCCATAGTGCCATCTGAATCATCCAGATAGTTTCTGTGGAGGAATGCTCAAGCTTAACACAAATTTTCATGCAGATTTGTTGCTCTACTCACTCAATCATTTTGAATGTGACGGCCACACAGTACACATGCTCACTCAATGGTGTCTATGCCCCAACTGACTATTACAGTGAAGTCATCATTGTTTACACATGCACATTCCCATCCACTCTCCTTGGCTGCTACGTTACATCAATGTGCAAACCTTTCTCATTATATTAACAATGGCTGCACTCTTTCCAGACAGAGCTCATATATATGATGGAATATTATTCAGCCATAACAAAGAGGGAAGTCTTCCCATTTGCAATTATATGGATGGACCTCAAGAGCATATGCTAAGTTAAATAAGTCAGAATAGAGAAAAACACATACTTTATGATCTTACTTATATGTGGACTCAAAAAATATGAGCCCATGTATAAAGAGAACAGAGTGGTGGTCGCCAGAGGTAGGGGGTAGAAAGTGGGAGAACTGGGTCAAGAAAGTCTAAAGGTAACTCAGTAACCCAGCCCAGTCCTACTCAACCTTGCTGAACTGCCTCTGTCTTCTCCAGGTAAAACTTTACAGTTATGAAGTAAGTCATGAGGATGTAATGTATAGCATGGCTGCTACAGTTAATTATCCTGTATTGCATATTTAAAGTTGCTGAGAAAGTGAATCTTAAAAGTTCTCATCACAAGATAAAACATTCTGTAACTATGCATGGTGATGAATGTTAACTAGACTTATTACGGCGGTCATTTTGCAATATATACTAATATCAAATCGTTATGCCGTACACCGAAAACCAACATGTTGTACGTCAATTATAACTCAATAAAAAAGAGTTGAAATTTTCTACTCATTAAAATATGTCATAATAACAGCAATATTGAGTCATCAAATAAGAGAAAATATTTACAATGCCAATATCAATCAAAGACTCTTATCCAGATTATATAAAAAATTCCCTTAGAGGTGAGCCAGAGGGGGTGGAAATTCCCTTAAATCAGTGATTTTCAACGGCCTTAAATCAATCTTATATACTGAAACTCACTTAAATACTTAAATCTCACTTATATACTTAAAACCACTGCCTTAAATCAATCTTATATATTGAAACTTTGCACCCTTTAATCATTCCTCCCAGTTAACCTGCTGGCCCCTGGCAACCACCAATCTCATCTCCGCTCCACTGAGTTTTATTGCTTCAAATTCTTCATATTGCAAGTGGTATCTTGTAGTATATATGTCTGGCTTATTTTATTTAGCATAATGTATCCCAGGTTCATAAATGTTGTCACAAATCACAGGATTTCTTTTTTTAAGGCTGAAGTATATTCCATTGTATGTAAATACCACACTTTCTTTATCCAGTCTTCCTTCAAGATATTGAGATTGCTTCCATGTCTTGGCCATTGTGCATAAAGCTTTGGCAAACAAGGGTGTACAGATTTCTCTTTGAGACACTGTGTTCATTTGCTTTGGATATATACCAAGAAGTGGGATGCGGGATCATATGGTAGTTTGTTCTGTTTTTCTGAAGCAACTTCATACTGTTTTCTATAGTGGCTACCCCCATTATCATTCCCACCAAGAGTGTACATGGATTTGCTTTTTACCACATTATTACCAGCATTTGTTTTCTTTTTCTTTTGTTTCTTTTGTTTTTTAATACACATTCTGGAAAGTATGAGGTGATATTTCATTGCAGTTTTCATTTGCATTTCCCTGCTGATTAGTAATGTTCAGAATCTGTTCCTGTACCTGTTGGTAACTTTTATGTCTTCTTTGGAGAAATGTCTATTCAGTTACTTTGTTCATATTTGAAATTGATGTATTTGTTTTTTTGCCATTGAGTTGTAAAAGTCTATATATCCTGGATATTACTATTCTATATATTATTGGATGTATGGTTTGCAACCATTTTCTCCAATTCTATAGGTTGTGTCTTCATTTATTGATTGTGTCCTTTGGTATGAAAAAGCTTTTTATTTTGAATTAATCCCAATTACCTACTTTCCTTTGGTTGCCTGTGGTTTTGGTGTCAGATCCAAAAAATCATTGCCAAAGCCAATGTCAAGAAGCTTTCCCCTATGTTTTCTTCCAGCAGTTTAAAAAATTCAACTGTTACATAAGTATTTAGCCCATTTTCAGTAGTTTTGGTGTATGCCGTAGGATAAGGGATTTTAATCTTTACATGCAAATATTTTAATCTTTTACGTGCAGATGTCTAGCATTCCCAGGCCCATTTGTTGAAGAGGCTATTCTTTTCCCATTGTGTAAACTTGGCAATTTTGTCAAAAATCAGTTAACAATATATGTATGGGTTTATTTCTGTGGTCTCTATTCTGTTTCACTGATCTGTTTGTCTGTTTTTATGCCAGCACCATACTGTTTTGTCTACCATAGCTTTGTAATATATTTTGAAATCAGAAAGTGTGATGCCTCAAGCTTTGTTCTTCTTGCTCACAATTGCTTTAGCTATTCAGAGTATTTTGTGGATATATACAAATTTTAGAATTTCTTTTTATTTTGGTAAAAAAGATGTCTGGGATTTTGACAAGGATTACATCAAAACTTTAGATTGGTTTGGGGAGCATGGACATTCTAACAATATTAACTGTTCTAATTCGTGAACTCAAAATGTCATTCCAGTTATTTGGGTCTGCTTTAATTTCTTTCATCAGTGTTTGATAGTTTTCGGTCAACAAATCTTTCATCTCCTTGATTAAATTTAATCCTAAATATTTTGTTCTTTATGATGGTACTGTAACTGAATTATTTTCCTAATTTCCCTTAGCATAGTTTGTTTTTAGTGTATAAAAATGCAAATGTTTTTTGTATGTTGGTTTTGTATCCTGCAAATCTGTTGGATTCATTTATTAATTAGTTCTAACAGTTTCATGTTGAGTCTTTAAGATTTTCCATGTATATTGCCATAGGCTACCATTCTGTTCCCTGGTAATTATTAGTCACAGCTCTTTCTTGAGCTAGTTCATGGGGGACTTACTTTACTAGGATCACCTATTCAAGCAAAAACATTTCTCTAACTGAAATATGATATCCAAACTATATGCTCTCCTCAAAGGAAAAGTATCTGAAGAAATGATTTCCATGATTTCTCTGTTACATTTGAGTGGTTCTCAAGGGCTAGCTAAAGCCATGCGGAGTCATTGCCTGACTCCCCTAGTCGCCCAGCATGACTAGTGGAGTCGGGCCAGGTGATCTCTCCCTTTGGGGATGTTCACACGATCTGAGAGAGAGCTGGATGCAAGCTTCCAAGAACACTCACACTCAAATTCAAGACTATGTAAGGAACACTTGTGAGTGTAGTAGTTTCACTGAAAATGTAGGTGGAGGAAGATCTCTTTTTTCCTGTTTTTTTTCCTTAGCACAACTTTGAGGCAACTGCAAGCCATTAACTCCACAGTAACCCAGCCCAGTCTTACTCAACCTCGCTGAATCACCTCTGTCTTCTCCAGTATTGCAATTTTCTCTTCTAAGACAACTTTGTCTTTAAAAATCAAACAAAATTATTTTAATAAATAGAGTCATTTTTTATCACTTATGTTTTGTTGGTACTCAGATTTCAGTCACTCCAGTGCTCCAATAGCCCTTTCAAAGTATTTTTAAAAAACATACATGTTTCTCTCACTATCAAAGAGTTTGGGGGCCAAATATTAAAACAATAAACTTTGTTTTACTTTCTTATATGATACCCCAGTAGCTAAAAGTGAAAAGAGGATGTATGTAAAAACTGTGAGAACTGTAAGTGTGCACTGAATAATAACCCTGCTTAGAAGATAGAGCTTTTTGTCAGATTAAGGACTTTTCTAACCCAAACACTAGCAAACATTTCATTTTCTTACTGCTTCTACCTGTGACTGCCTCTGGTTAATTAATGGCTTTTACTTGTGGGATAGAATCTCATGGAATCCGTTATTATGAAGTCACTAATAAACAATAGCTATTCACTGCCAGGCATCAACGGCCTTAGTTGTTTTGTGACCAAATCCTCAAATCCTCACATTATGTTGTAGGTACTAGTATATTCTCATTTTCAAATGAGGAAATTGTAATTTCATGAAGGATAAGTAGCCTTTCTGAGTCCTACCTTGTGAAAGAATATCTGTTCTGTCTACCCTACTTAGTGGAGTTCACGGTTATTTTGTTCCTGCCATACCTGGTACAACTTTATCTCTGCAGGCACCCTAGTAAGTAGGAAGGCTCTATGACCATCTACAAAATAAATCATGTAATTAAATACCCAGGCTGCCTGTATCTTCCTCTTCTCCAGGCTCGATTCTGAGTCATCGCTGAGTCCAGATGTTCACCCAGAAACACAGTATAGACTGGTACAGACCCCGATCTCTTCACTTATTTCTGTCACTTTGCCACCAAATCCTGGAAAGTTGTACTAAGTTTCCTCATCAAACAATTGCCATGATTTCACATAATGTAGTTTCTTTTCTATTGTGATGTACTCACCTTTCTTAGCTCCTTAGATATATATTTGAGAGTCTACACCACCTGGATCAGAGTTGGTGGAAAAAATGGTGTATTTTCCAGAAAGACCGTGTTGCATGTGGGTGAAGAGGGCCTTGAACATGATTCTGTGTCACTAATATTTTAGAAACTATAAGAGAAGAACATTCTAATTACAATATATCATCACTATCACTTATTGCTTACCATTTTCTTGAGTATAGCCATCCTGGTAGAGTAACAGTGTGCATGCATCAGCTCCCCGCCCCGCAAGGAAGGGATTTGTAATGGGGTCCAGTACTCGGGGTGTCGGAGAAAATATAGGATGCCCCCCACACCACCACGCAAGTTTGGCTGGGGAATGGGACATGGAGCAGGGCCACTGAGAGTTACTTTGCACATCAATAATAGCAATCTGGCTTCATATCTGCTTTGCAAAACAGCTGGCTAGCTTCATAGATATGTTAAGTAGCTATGGCCCGTGTTTGGAGCCAGGGAGATGGAAGTGACTTTGACCCCTGATGTAGCTGGGAGGCAGCTCCCGGCACAGCACCTGTGGGAGAGCTTGGAGATGGTTTGCTCCACGCCACAGGGCCATGCCTACCCAGACTAACTACGGCAGCCAAGAAAGGCTGAAAATACAGGAGTGCTGACAAGTATAGTCAGCTGGTGGGAGGAGTCAGAAATGGGGTTACAGAGGGAGATTCGCGCCAGTATTTAAACCCAGGCATGGCAGCCATGCTGGAGCAGGACCACGCAAGTGTGGGAGCAGAGAGGGGCTCCCTTCACCACATGGCTTAGGAAGGAGGAGAACATGATGTAGTAGCCGTGCAGAGCTCTCTATTATCAGATCGAAAGAATGTAGGGAAACGGGGAGACAACAGATGGGGAGACAATGCAGGACCATGGATGAAAGGACTCTTGCTGGCAGGCCATGAAGAAGTGTCACGTGGTTTTGGATAAAGAGCTGGAGATATGGCGGTGACATAGCTGATGGTGCTGGGGATTGCAGATGACCTGCCCAGCCGAGCACAGATTACTGGAAGGAACTGCGATCCTAGCCAAGCTAAGGACTGCTATTTCTTTTTCCTGAGATATGGTACCCCTGAGTTGGCCTGACCGGGCAAAGGGAAGGCAGGACTGTGTGTGTTTGTCGGTGTTCTGAAGGAACTTTGGGATTTTAATGGCAACATTCTGCCATCACTCTAAACCTGTATAACTTTTGAATAAATAGTTCCTTTCCTTTTCACCAAACTCTGGCATTGAGAGTCACAATTCCTAACACCTGGCAGCAGGCAAGAGAGACCCCCGGGGAGGGGGCTTGTTTTGGTAACAGTATCTGGGTTCTCTCTGTTCCCCACGGGTTCATTCGGTAACAGTAAAAGTGAAACTGGAAAAGCTGGCGTTAGTGCTGCCTGTCCCATACCAAACCCAATAAGCAGAGACAGGGATTGAATCTTTATGGGCGCTTTATTCAGATGGCTGGTGATCTGAGAAGACGGAGGGTTGTACCCTAATGGACCCTTTTGCATTTCCTTCCAAGCCAGCCTTTTTATAATGGAGAACAAAGTGGGGTGAGGGGTTTTGAAATTGAGGAAAATTAGATTAAACAACTTCAGCATTCTTGCCCTGGGCAGTTAGCTGTCCTGGGTGGTGGTCCTTAGCTGCGCTTCAGGAGGTTGGCTGTCTCTCCCAGGAGTGGTGAGCCGTACCTTCAGTTCCTGAAACGACAGCTTTAACATGTGCATCACCTACTAGGCTCATTAACTATTTACCTTAAACTAAAAATTTTCCAGCTCTCAAGTCCCCTATTAGGAGTAAAGGACTGTTGCATTTAAATTCGCAATTCCCTATTGGCGACTAACATTAAGCAACTTCTCATGTGCTTCCGGGCAACTTGTATATGTTATTTGGAAAAATATCTGTTTATATCCTTTGCTCGTTTTTAAATTGAGTTATAGGTTTTAATTATTAAATTTAAGTGTTTTGATATTTTGGTACAAGTCTCTTACCAAATACACATATTTGCAAACTTTTTTTTTTCATTCTGTCGTTGTCTTTCATTTTCTAGATGTGTATTTTGAAGCACAAAAATTTTGATAATGTTTAATGTATTATTTTTTATTTTGTTATTTGTGTTTTTCTGTAATATCTAAGAGACTGCTGCCTAATTCAGGATATGAAGATTTACCTGTATGTTTTTTTCTAACAATTTAATAGTTTAGCCCTCACAGTTCTGTCTTAGATTAGTTCTGAGTTATTTTTTTGTGTACAGTCTGAGGTAGAGGTTCAAATTCATTCTTTTACGTTAGCTTTCAGGGCTGATATAAAAAAATTACCACCAACTTGGTGGTTTAAAAGAATAAGATTTATCCTTTAACAGTTCTAGAAGCCTGAAGTTCAAAATCAAGGTCACCAGAGCTGTCTCCCATCTGGAAGCTCTAGGGCAGATTCTGTTCCAGGCCTCCCCAGCTTCTGGTGGCCGTCAGCATTCCCTGGACTGTGGCTGCTGACACCAGGCTCAGTTTCCATCTTTACGTGACCACCTACTCAGAGTCTGTGACGTTCCTCCTTTCTCCTATAAGGACACTTATTGTATTTATTGCCAACTCATGTAAATTAAGATAATCTTATCTCAAGATTGTTAAATTAATTATATCTGTAAAGACCCTTTTTCTAAATAAGTTCATACTCAGAAGCTTTAAGTTTTAGAACATAAACATATTTGGAGGGTGTTACTGTTACAGAACAGACCTGGAGGCAAACGATATACTGTTACCAAATGGACCCAGCTTTGTGCTCCAGGGGTCCCCCACCACTGCCCGTACTAGGTTCGCCTTGCCCGCCGCCAGGGAAAAACATCTCTCAATGCCAGAGGTTGGTGAAAAGGAAAAGGATTATTTATTTTAAAAGTTATACAGACTTAGAGTAATGACTTAATGTCTTCATTAAAAATACTAAAGTTCTTTAGACCCACAAATGCACAGTCCTTCCTTCTCCCCTTTGCCCAGTCTGGGTTACCATATCTCAGGAAAAGAAGTAGGAGTCCGTGGTTCAGGTAGTCCCTTTGTTCTGGCACCATCAGCTTGTCACCGCTGTGATCTCCAGTTAAAAATCATGTGGCACATTCTCATGGCCCACCAGCAGGAATCCTTTTACCCCTTTTCTTCCAGGCAAAGTGTCTCCTGCTTCCTAAGCCATGCTACAAAAAAAATAGCACCCTAAAGCTACATGGTCCCAACTTTCGCCAATGCCATTTGGTCCCAAAAAAAGGGCCAGCATGGCTGCCATGATTGGGTTTAAATCCCCACGCCAATCTTCCTCTTCAGCCCCATTTCCGACTCTTCCCACAATCAGTTACACCTGCCTACATTCCTGTATTCTTCCAGCTTTACTGGGCTGCCACAGTAAGTCCTGGCCCCATGGTGTGGAGCCAATCATCTGCAAGCTTTTACCCAGGTGCTGTAACCAGAGGGAGTTTCCTCCCAGTTACATCATGGGTGGAAGTCACTCCCATCTCCCTGGCTCAAAGCATGGCCACAGCTATTTAACATATCTATGAAACCAGTTAAGGGCTATAGATATATTAAATGACCGTTCTAGAGGTTATCTGCAAAACTGTTGCTATTCAAAACAACTCTCAATGGCCCTGCTCCATGAGTCCCATCCCCCAGCTCAGACTTGTGGGGGTGAGGATATCCTATATATGTATATTTTTCTAATATTTCATGGACACCTTGAGTTCTGGACCCCATTACAAATCCTTACTTGGACCCCCCTGCCCCCTGCCTGGGCTGCACCCTGTTACACTACCATTAAACTCATTAAAATATAGTTCAATTTTATTTTATCTGTCATATTTCTTATTATTTTCTAAATTGTCTTATATTTCTTGATCTTTTTTGCATTTGTTAGTGTGAAATGAAAACTTTTAGTTTCAATTTTAGTTCCTTTAATAATCTTTCACCATAATTTTTACTTATTTTCTTAGTGAAAATAACTAAAGCTCTAAGCTTACCATATACATTTCAACTTAACAGAATTTATTTCATATTCACAGGAAGTTATTCCAGTGAGATACGTAAGTGCTGTAATTCTAATCCTTTTTTTCTTTTTTGTGGCACTATTCTTATATGTATTATATCTATATATGTGACAAAGGATACAATGGTATAATTATTGTGTTACATACTTTTAAAATTTCACAAAGAAGCTTAGAAAAGAAAGAAGAACCCACTTTCTCCTGTATCTCTCTATTTCTCATATTTTTTTTCCTTGAAAACTAAATATTTTAGAGATTTTCCACAAATTTGGAAACTTTTTCCCCACCTTAACTTAGAAGTCTTTTGGTTTTGTATTCTTCTTTATGTTTAGTTATTTTCTTAACTGTTTTAGGTAAAGTCAGTTTTCCCTGCAAATTAAAATTATTCAGTTCCTCCTATTCAAGAAAATTATTCTGAGACTTGTTAAAGAACAGTAAGGCAGACTTTATTTTAGAGACTACTGCCTCTACTGTCTCTATTTTAGAGACTATTGGGGTTTCCAGTGGGGGAGGGAGGTTGGGCTCTACTCCACATACAACAAGGAAACAGGAATTTATAGCCAAGGAACAGTGTGAAGATCCCTGAATGGAAAATTACAGGAGGAAATATCAGGAGGAGGGTAAGTCTTGCCTAGGTGACCTAACCAGATGCTAGGTAAAGGCGGACCAAGATGACCAGATATTAAACGTGGCCAGACATCAAGCCTGGGGATTCTGGCTAATCTGATTTGATTGGATTTTACTAAATTGGGCTTTTGGAGGCCATGCTTCAGGATACCTTCTCAAAAATGTGGCTCAGGAGAGCCTGGCTGAAGAAAGAACCTTCACCTCTCCTCAAACGTTGTAGTCCTGGGCGTGCACACAGTCACCCTGGCAGGGCTCTCTTTGACTGTCTCTTAGGCTCCAGTCAGTCACTCAGTTTTGTCCAAGTAAACCCAGGAGTATAAAATGGTGCACAGTCTGATACGATTAAATTAGGACAGAATAGATTTGAGACTGGGCTTTGAGGGTTGTTCTGACCCCAGGAGGGTTTTTTTGGGAGATTTTCAGAGCTCCCTGAACTTTCCTCTTCCAGCACATAATCTCTGAACCACTTCTACACCCACTGTACATACAGATTAGCCTCTGGTCTCCATAGCTTACCTCCCTCAACATTGAACTTACATCCTACAAGTGAGCCAGGGCAAGGGATATTGGGAACTTAACACATTTTTTTCCTTGTAATGCCTGAGCTAGGGCCTCCATCCTATGAGCAGCAGCTGGGTGGAGGGTATGAACCCCTGCCCTCTATTCATATTCACCAAAAACTTAGTCTGTAACTTGTAGTTTAGGGTATTTTAGCTTAATAGGGCTTTTATAAGAAAATTCAACAGACTGAGTAGCTTAAATGACAGACACTTGTTTTCTCACAATTATGGAGTCTGAAAGTCAGAGTTTCAGGTGCCAGAATGTCTGACTATTTCCGAGACCACTTTCCTTGGCTTGCAGATGGATACCTGCTTGCTATGTCTTCGCATGTTTGTACCTATGCACATGCTCACATCTGGTGTCTCTAACTGTATGTCCAAATTTCCTTCTTATAAAGATATTGGTCACATTGGATTATGGCCTAGCCTAAAGACCTCATCTTAACTTAATCATGCGTTGAAGACTTCATCTCCAAATTAGATTACATCCTCAGGTCCTTGGGTGAGGACTTCGGTGTGTGAATTACAGAAGAGACACAATGCAGCCCGAATCAGAGAAGATAAGAAATGCGGCGGCCTGCTCCTTCCGCTGAATGACTGTATCCCTAGAAGCAGAGCCCTGTCTTCTTGTTACATCCTCCAGAAAGGAGCTTTTCTCCAAATTGAGCTGATGGGTGGAGAGAGAGCAGATTATGGCTCAAGTGCTATGGATTTATGAGACTTTCTTTATCATTTTTTTAATTTAAAGTATGTCTTTAAGAGTATTTGTAGGAGGTAAAAAGTTGTTTTTTTTTCCAATAACTGTTACCAGTTACGCTTATTTTACCGGTGTTGACCTTATTGATCTTAAACAGACAGCCACATATTTCTCTAACAAAAGGGGTTTATTTGGAAACAACAAAGAATTTCAATTTGGGACATGCAGTCTAATGGCAAACCACAGCAAACACTTCCTCTCCTTTCTTCCTCTCCTTGAGAAAGCAAGGGAAGGAAACTCTTTCACAGAGAAGAGGAGGTTGGGGGACAAAGAACAAAGGTTCTCCCTGTAGGTCTCAGTGGTCCATTCAGGGCTGAGAGCTACCCCTACGGGCCCTCCCACCTCTAACTTTAAATTCTGTCCATTAACCGTTACACTGGAAAGAAGGTCCACAGTCTCTTCACGTTGCTAGTCTGGAAAACGAACCAACAGAACTTGTGCAAATTTTATAAAAACACGACCCCATGAAACACATGGCTAAGGCGTCCATCCACGATGAGGGGCGCTGAAGTTTGAGTATCATCAGCTTCACATAAGTTAGTTCAACTAAGTGAGGGCCTGAGTACACACTTCCAAACCCTGCATGGTGCTCTATGCGAAAAATCATGTGTGTGTGTGTGTGTTGGGGAGGTGAATGGCATGTTATCTCTCAAAGAATGTATTGAAAGGAAAGAAATTGACTTTTATAGAGGGGCAAAGAATATTTCTCTGGATATAAGGTATTAACAGACACATTCCTGGTATATCAGTTTCATATAGAATCTTTTGAAAGATCACATAGAAATAATGCTTATATATAATATGAAAATGGTTCATTTTGGAAGTATTATTGTAGAAATACATGTATCAAATAGTGGAATATTAACAACTGATAAAGCCTGAAAAAACGGTTTAGAAAGGAATATGAACCATTCCTTGTAAACTTCATCAGTTTTGCCTCTGGGTAGAGGAAACACACAGTGCCCGGGGACCCCAGGAAAACATATTAAAACACAGAGAGATTTCATTTTGTTGTACTTTGGTTGATTGTGTTTTGCAGATGTTCCATTTTTTACAATTTAATGATTGTGGCAACCCCACATTAAGCCAGTCTATTGGTGCCAAAGTGATTACAACTTGCTGAAGATTCACCTGACCATTTTCATTTTCTAGCAATAAAGCAATTTTTTAAAATTAAGGAATGTAAGTTTTTAAAGAAATAATGCTATTTCACACTAAGTAGACTACAGTGCAGTGTTAAGATAACTTTTATACTCACTGGGAAAATTCATGTAACTCACTTTATTACAATATTCATGTTATCACAGTGGTCAGAAACTAAACCCATGATACCTATGAGGGGTGTGTGTAAAGCATGTACAAAGCTTAGGAAAAGGGCCTTTGGAAATGACTTAAAAAGTAATATATAAACATATGCCAATAGAGTAAATTAAAAAAATCCTACTCATATTATAGAATAAAGAAAATCAAGACAAAATTATTAGTAATAACCTCACCCAGAATCAAAATCTACAGTATCTCAAATAATTTTCACAGTAATAAAGATGATCTGTTCTAAAATATGTTAAATAGGTTTAAAGTAGCTTTAAAAATAATAATGTATTTAATAATGATGAGAATATTAAAGCAGGAAATAAAGTGTTTGAATAAAATTACCAAATGTAATAAAAAGCCATATATATGTAAGGCTCTTTTTAATTTATTGGTAACTAAATTAAATGAAATATGTTACATAGTCATTTTCCTATTTCTTATACATTTCCAAAAGTTTATATATTCCCTTTGGGAAAATATATGGAGTTTGGCTCGTATTTGGGGTCATTTTATATTTATATGATAGCCATTGGTCCTCTACTCTATGCCAAGCCCTGTTTTACATGCCAGAGATACGTCTGTGAATACACGAGGTCACTGTTCCCATACAAGTGGATTGCATGTAGTCATAAGTGAAATTTTTTTTTAAAAGTCAAGTTATGTGAAGGAGATTGACAGCGGGCTCATGGAAGACCTCTCTGGAAGATGCCATTTGGCTGGGACATGAGTGTAAAAGTCAGCCACGTGTAGACTGGGATTAGAAAGTTTCCTATGCAGAAAATTGCTGTGTGAATGATAGAGGATTCAAGAGTCAGAAAATTTATTTTAAGTAACAGCTAATTAACACTTAGTAGTCAATGCCTATAAAAGCAGTTCCCCCTTTGTGCCTCAGGAGGACTGCAAGCAATTCAAGATGGAATCTGAGCTACTGTACTCCAGAGTGAGATGACCACCTCCCAGGGCGAGAATGCTGCAGTTTTCTTAATCCAATTAACTTTTCCCTGAATTCCACACCCCTTTCCTACACTTTGTTCCCCTTATAAAAAGGGCGGGACCGCTTGGAGTGGACAAAGGAGTGCACCTGGCTTCTGCACCAGCCTTGTGGCTTCCAAACCTACTAAAGTCCTTTCAATCATTGTGCATGAGAGACAGGGCATTGCCCTAGGATTCCTCATCCAAATGCTTAGTGACATTTTGCAGCCCATCGCATATTTGTCAAGGAAACTAGATCACACTGTCCAGGGGTGGCCAGCCTGCTTGAGAGCTGTGGGAACCACCTGTGAGCTCTTATAGGAAGTTGTAAAGTTTTCCTTGGGACAGCCTATCACCATTTACGCACCACAGCAAGTGTTGAGCCTGCTGGAGCAAAAGGGAAATTTGCGGCTCACTGCTGGAAGAAGGGGCAGGTACCAAGCCACTCTGATCAACAATCCCAGTGTCTCCCTCAAAACTGTAAGGAAGTTAAATCCTGCCTCTCTTCTCCCAGAGCCCAATTCAGCTGCACTGATGCATGACTGTGCTGAAATAATTGATGAAGTTTATTCTGGCTGAATTGATTTACAGGAACATCCTTTAGAAAAAGCAGACTGAACTGTCTATACAGGTGGAGGCAGTTATATGGACAAAGGAAACAGGCTGGGTATGCAGTTGTGACTCTTGAAGGAGTAATGGAAGCCAAGGCCTTGCCACCAGGAACCTCTGCTCAGAAAGCTGAACTGATTGCATTGACGAGGGCACTGGAATTGTTGCGTGAAAAGAGAGTGAATGTGTGTATTGACTCAAGGTAAGCTTTCCTAATTTTGCATGCACATGGTTTCATCTGGAAGGAAAAAGAACTGTTAACCTTCAAATAACAAGGAGAATAAGCATGCAGCAGAAATTTTAAAATTATTAGAGGCTGTTCAGGTACCTTTACAGGTGCCCGGTGCATCAGAAGGAGGGCACTGAAGGGGCTACAGGAAACAGGCTGGCTGATAGGGCAGACTAAAGGAATGTTTATAACACCTTTGGTACCTGTTCTGCACTTGTCACAATTTGACCCTGAATTTTCGACTGCAGACTTAGAGAAAACTAAGGGCTGGGGTTTTGATGAAGAAGGTCCTGATAGTGGCTGGAAAAAGAACAAGAAAGGAGTTGTACTGCTTTCCTGAACATTTAGTAGAGCCAGTCACGAAGCATTTGCATGAAGCCATGTGCTCTGGAAAAGACTCAGTAACCACCTATGTCAAACCATGGCTCGCAGGTCCTGGAATTTCTAAAGCCTTAAGAAAAGTAATTGCTAGATGTGTTGTGTGCCGGAAGGATCACCCCAGGACAGATCCCCACAATACCAAGGATAGTGCCCACTTAAGGACTGGCAAATAGACTTTACTCAGATGCCAACGGTCCGAGAGTGGACATGTTTGTTAGTCTTTGTTGATGCCTTTTTCAGGATGGGTTGAAGACTATCACACTAGAACAGAGAAATCTTCGAGGGCAATGAAAGTCTTACTGAAAGAAATAATCCCTCACTTTGGCCTCCCTAGCAGCATCCAGAGTGATAACAGACCTGCTTTTGTTTTAGCAATTACACAGAAGGTTAGTAAATTTTAGGAATCAAGTGGAGACTCCACATGCCATGGAGACCTCAGACTTCTGGGGAGGTGGAGAAGATGAATCACACCTTGAAGAAAAATATAGCCAAGCTGTGTCAAGAAACTCAACTCCACTGGCATCAGGCTTTGCCTATTGCCCTGTTCAGGATAAGGGTGGCTTCTCGAAGTGCAATTCAATTGAGTCCTTCTGAAATTTTGTACAGGTGGCCACTTCAGGCTATGACTGGGGTAGGAGATATGTATATGTAGATGAAGAAGTGAAGGTAGAGAAACATGCACAACATTTAAATCAAACTTTGGCTGTAACTAATGACCTTGCCTAGACTAGAGACAGGTTTGCTACATTTTTTTGAGCCTGCAGACTAGGTGCTACTCAAGACTTGGGTGACTGCATCTCCAGAAAGCCAACTAGGAGTAAAGTGGACTGGACCTGGGGATGTACAGCTCTCCACCCCCACCATCGTGAAGCTGGCAGGAATAAAACCTTGGACTCATCATACCAAAATAAAGAAAGCACTGGAGGAAGACCTGAAAGTCATCTTTCGAAAACAACGACTTACATTCTTTTCTTTACCTCTTGTTTAACCCCTTGTTATGGACAACTTATTCCTTTCAAACGAGATGAAAATATTTGGGTATATTTAGCAAAAGTGTTCTGAATATTTCTGACTTTTGTCTTGCTGGAGGAACTTATGTTGAACAAACTTTCATTTCATGTCTTGTAGGTGTGTGTACTCCCTTGGAAAGCCTTGGAAATTATACTGTGTTTGACCATGTCAAAAAATGACCTCCACTGATATTTATAATTGGGGACCAGTGGTAACTATAAAGGACAGGGAAATGTTTCCTCTGAAGGTCACTAATGTAGCCCAACTAGAGAGTGTGCAAGTTTTGTCAACTGTACTGAAACTGTTCTGTGCTCTCAGCAGGTGTGTAGATGAGCTGCACCACCACTACTGATGCATCTTAGGCTTGTGCTCACGTTGAATTGCCCACAGAATGGTTTCTGATATGTGGAGGGACTCTGCTGTCCCAATATAACTGATCTTATAGAAACAAGATATTTTGAAACTGACATTGGGGGAATGATAGGGGACTCAAGAGTTGAAAAAATTTTATTTAAGGTAAATAGTTATAAGCCTAGTAAGTAATGCATATGTTAAAGCTATTGTTTCAGAAACTATAGATAAGGCCCTTCCTGGCTCCCTGGAGAAACAGCCGACCTCCTGGGGCACTGCTAACGATGACCTCACTGCCTGGGGACAAGTGGAGGCACCAGGGCCATTGTGTTCCAGGGAGACACAGATGACCACCCACCCCTGGGAACAGCTAACTGCCCAGGGTGACAATACAGCAGTTTTTAATCTAATTTTCCCTGAATTTTAAAACCCCTCACTGCACTTTGCTCTGTTATAAAAAGTTTGGCTTGGAAAGAAAATATAAGACGGTCTGTTAGGGTATGGACCTACCATCTTCTCAGATCTCTGGCCATCTGAATAAAGCACCCATAAAGATTCAACAACAACAACAAAAACTTATGCAGAAGAAAAATAGCACAAACAATGAGAAAGAATGAGGTGGAATTCATCTCAGCGGAGCCTAGTGTTTCTTGGCCTACTGTCTTCTCCTTCAGGATCCATCCCCGATGTTAGCTGGTGTTTCGGTCTAGCTTTAGGCAGTCTGTTTGAGGCTCAAGTGATCCATAGTCTGTTTCTGTTTTCTTCAGGCTTGACTGGTCCCCACTCTTCTGACCTGTGGCTTTTTATTAGCACAAGGCTCAAGGGTGGTTCCTCTAACATCTGACAGCACTGCACATGCCTCTTCCCCCTGCTTCCAGAGGGGGTCTGTGGTGCAATCAAGAGGGTGGGATCCCTGGATCAGCTCCCGGGAGGCACTGGTCAGCCTTCAGGGAAGATGGTGGGTGTGTTCCCTGCCCCTACCCTACAAGTCTTGTTCTGTCCCAGATTGTTTTCAATAATATATAGTTTCTGATGAACTAGCTATCTATTTCATGTGAGGGGCCAATCTTGTAAAAGTTTCAACTCTTTCCCACTTGGTGCTGATGGCAGCTCTGTGTGAGAGCCAATGCTGGGCAGGGCCCTGAATACTCTTGCTGTGCCAATTTCTAATCTCTCTACCAGAGGCCCAGACCCAAACCCTCTGTTCTGCATGCAGCACCCCACTCAACAGCCACGCAGAGTTGGGCCCCACAATCCCTTTACTGTGCAGCCTTCTAATCTCTCTGGCCAGCTGGGTTCCATGGGCAT
This sequence comes from Micronycteris hirsuta, assembly GCA_004026765.1. Classification (NCBI taxonomy): domain Eukaryota; kingdom Metazoa; phylum Chordata; class Mammalia; order Chiroptera; family Phyllostomidae; genus Micronycteris; species Micronycteris hirsuta. The sequence goes on along the minus strand of PVJI01002317.1, from coordinate 118,793 downwards.
GAACTGCTCTTTGAATCTGGCATCTTTGCTGGCAGGGCAGCTGCATGCTCACCTGCTCAGCCACACCTCCACATCCCTCTTTAAAAAAGTTCCTATATGCACCCACACTGCAACTCCGTGCCGTTGCCTGGCTCTCCGCACACTCCATTTCCCCAAAAGGCAAAAAGTCTTTCTCGGCCAGGATTTTCCATAGCCTGCCAGTACTTTTAAAAGTCTTAGGAGCCAGAATTGCTCTCCTGGATTTCTGGTTGGCACTGCAGTCATGGGTGTGCTTCTCACTGTGTGTGTGCAACCTGAATATCCAAGACTCCATATATCCTCTCAAGTCCCTTCTGGTTAGGTTTGGGGGGTCCCTGTGTGAAACTAGATCCCTGTGCTCTGGGAGGGGAAGGAGCCATGAAGCTGAATTTTCTCTCCTCTGCTCTCTCTTTTGCTCCATGTACCTCACACGGGGTATTTCCAACTTGTAATATCTCTTGTAACAACTTGTAATATCTCTTGCTGGACAGTGCAAAGACTCCTTTTCCCTCCTTGGCTTCAAAAGTTCACATCAACTAGAATTCCATTGACTGTTCAGTTCACTTGTCAGAATATCAGTTGAAAATCCACACTGGGGGCACAAACAAGTGGGCTCAGCTTCCACCTATTCAGTGCCATCTTTGAAACCTAAAATGCTCTTAACATTTGATTAAAATATCACACTCCCTGGTGATTGCAGGGAGGGAGGATAGTATAAGGGGGTTAAATGATCTTGGAAAAAAATACAATTAAAACATTTTAAAAATCAATAAAAAAAGAAAGTGAAAGTAGGGCATGGCTAATTTGAAATAGGATTAATTCTATGATAATCAGCTGCTTATTCTTCTGACCAGTAAGGTTTATTTTTTTGGTCAGAGTATCAGAAGTGATTCTAGGGACAATCAAATTATTTTGTGAACTGTGTGTAATGTCAGTGTCGATAAAGGTGAATTCTTTATGTGTATAAGCTGAAAAAGCCCATTTCCCTATCTCTTTTCAGAGTGTTTCATTGGAATGAGTGGGCAAGGGTCTAATCTCTAAAATATTAAATGGCAGTAAAACTCTACAGGGCTAAACAAAACTATTGGCAGATTTACAACCTGGGGTTGTCTCCCTGTTTCTGGGCTCCATCACTTTTGAAATGTGAACACCCAGAAAGCTAGAGTTCCAGGTTCCCTAACACCTTGGGAACTTAATCTGGGTTCTAGCCTGGTTGTCACCATTTCTTCTCAGGACGATGAAAGAAGTTTGCTGACCCAAGTTGGCAGAGGAGTAAGTGGAGCTACATTAACCTCCTCCCAGGACCAAACAGGAATTACAACTAAATTATAGAACAAGCATCCTGAATAACCAACTGAACCCTAGCCTTATGACCACAGAGACATGGAAGAAGCCACATCACCACAATGAGCCTGGTAGGGAGTGTGGAGGAGGCATGAAAGGGCTGCCTGGGCTCCCACTTATGGCAGCTAAAGTGCTGGAGTGATATTTCGGTAGCCAGGGGCTTACTATAGAGAAGTGTGGGATTTAAAACACAAGCTGGACTCCCAAGCTTAGGTACCATAACTGAGAAAGAAAACCAAACAACATATAACTGTGAAAAGCAGCAGGGGTTTCTGTCCACCGAGGAGAAATAGCTGGAGATGCAGAGATCCTTTTAAGGGGCCAACACACAAAATTTCATTCTCAGCCACTTAGCCTGAGCTGTGGCTGAGGGAGGGTAGAGTAGATTAGAGACACATGAGGAGAGTATGGGGCTGGTGGCTCTAGGGGGAGAACTGAAGGAACAGCCTGTGAAGGATCCCTGTGCTGAGTCATTCCACACACTACAGAAGCCATCTCTCTCAGGCAGAGCACTCTCCTCCAAGTGGCCTCAGCCTTACAGGAAGCGATAGCCAGCTGCAGGAATTGCCCCACCCCACCATGTGATGCTTAAGTCCTGCTGCTGAGGGATACAGCTGGAAGACTTTCACTCTTTAATCCTAACAGAAAGCCTGCAGACAGAGGTAGATCTGTGGGAGCTCTGAGACTTTAGTGGACACTTCCCAGGCCCAGTGCTGGTAAAGCTGGCCTTGAGCCTCAGCCTGTTTCTTTCTGCAGGCACCCAGGCCCAGAAGAGGGAGCCACAAGCTGTGAGTCTCTGATCTGTGAGTCTTTGATCTACCTAATACATAGAAACAAATACCAACAAGCAGCCTAAATGGGAAGATAAAGAAACAGAACCCAAATGAAAGAACACGAGAATTCTCCAAAAAAAAAAAACTAGATAAAATGGAGGCAAGCAATTTATCATATAGAGAGTTTAGAGTAATGATTATGAAGATACTCAGCAGCATGAGAAAAAAACAGAAACCATAACAAAGGACCAGTCAGAAATAAAGAATGCAATATCTGAAGTAAATAACACACTGGAAGCATAAAGTGTAGGTTAGATGAACAAAGTAGAAAAAAACACCTATCAGAGCAGCAAAAAGAAAAAAGAATTAAAAAAATGAGGCGAGATTAAGAAACCATTTTTTAAAAGATATTATTTATTTTCATTTAGAGAGAGGGGAGGTGAGAGAGAAAGAGAGGGAGAGAAACATCAGTGTGTGGTTTTAATCATGCACCTCCAATGGGGGAAATGGCCCACAAGCCAGGCATGTGTCCTGACTGAAAATCAAACTGGTGACCCTTTGGTTTGCAGGCCGGACTTCAATCCATTGAGCCACATCAGCCAGGGTAAGCTTAAAAAACCTTTTGGAAAACATTAAATGTAACAACATCTGCATCATGGGAATAGCAGAAGGAGAAGAGAGAGAGCAAGGGATCGAGAACCTATTTAAAGAAATAGTGACCAAAATTTTCCCTAAACTAGTGAAGTAAAAAGACACACAAGTCAAGGAAGCTCAGAGAATCACAAAAAAGTTAGACCAAGAGAGTCCTACACCAAAACACTCAATAATTAAAATGGCATGGCTTAGAGACAATGGCAGAATCCTAAAAGCTGCAAGAAAAAAAGCAGGTAGTTACATACAAGGGAGCACCAATTAGGTTGTCATCTGATTTCTGAGCAGAAACATTTCAGGCCAGAAAGGAGTGGCATGAAATATTCAAGGTGATGAAAAACAAGGACCTACAACCAAGGCTACTTTACCCAGCAAGGTTAGCATCTACACTTGAAGAAGAAATAAAGAACTTTCCAGACAAGGAAAAGCTAAAGGAGTTTGTTAACACCAAATCAGTACCTCAAGAAATGTTAAGGGGCTTGCTTTAAGGAGAAAAAAGAAATAGAAGGAAAAAAGAAACAGAGGAAAATAACTTAATAATAAATTGTCAGTAAATATGCATCTATCAATAATCAACTTAAATGTAAATGGCTTAAATGCTCCAATCAGTACTTCTGGCCAAGATGGAGGCATAGGTAGATACACTGTGCCTATTTGCACAACCAAAAGAAAGACTACAACAAGTTTAAAAACAAAAAACAACAAGAATTTCTGGAAAATTGAACTGTACGGTAGTCCAACAACCAAGGAGTTTAAAGAAGAAACATTCATCAGACTGGTAGGAGGGGCAGAGAGAGGCAGCCAGGGCAGGCAAAGCAGTGGCTGGTGGACCCAGTGAGGTGGTGGCTGGCAGACTAGGCAGTCCCACATTTGCATGTGGATAAACTAGGAAAAATCACCGGGGAGCGAGAAAGACTGTGCAACACAGGGGTCCAGCGCAGGGAAAAAGACTCAAAAACTCTGACTGAAAAAACATGTGGGGCTTGTGACAGTGGGAGAAACTCCCAGTCTCACATGAGAGTTCATTGGAAAGACCCACAGGGTCCTAGAATGTACACAAACCCTCCCACCTGCAAATCAGCACCAAAAGAGCCCAATTTACTTGTGGGTAATAGAGGAAGTGACTGAAAGCTAGCCGTGAGGTCAGCAAGAGGCATTGTTCCCTTTTGGACCTGTTCCCCCACTTACAGCACCACAAGGCAGTGACTTGAGTTACCCTGCTCTGGTGAATAACTAAGGCTCCACCTCTGACTATGTAACAGGTGCGCCAAGACAAAAAAAAAAAAAAAAAAAAGAAAAAAGAAAAATGGCCCAAATGAAACAATAGATCAAAGCTCCAGAAAAAATACAACTAAACAATGAAGAAATAGCCAACCTATCAGATGCACAGTTCAGAACACTGGTAATCAGCATGCTCAGAGAAATGGTTGAGTATGGTTGTAAAATAAAGGAAAGAGTGAAGGCTATGAAAAGTTAATTAAAGAAAAATGCACTGGGAACCAACAGTGACGGGAAGGAAACTGGGACTCAAATCAATGGTTTGGATGAGAAGGAAGAAATAAACACTCAACCAGAAAAGAATGAAGAAACAAGAATTCAAAAATATGAGGAGAGGTTTAGGAACCTCCGGGACAACTTTAAACATTCCAACATCTGAAACATAGGGGTGCCAGAAGGAGAAGAAGAAGAGCAAGAAATTGAAAACTTATTTGAAAAAATAATGAAGCAGAACTTTCCTGATCTGGCAAAGGAAATAGACTTCCAGGAAGTCCAGGAAGCTCAGAGAGTCCCAGACAAATTGGACTCAAGGAAGCACTCACCCAGGCACATATAATTACATTAGCCAATATTAAAGATAAGGAGAGAATCTTAAAAGCAGCAAGAGAAAAGGAGACAGTTACCTACAAAGAAGTTCCCATAAGACTATCAGCTGATTTCTGAAAAGAAACCTTTCAGGCAAGAAGGGGCTGGAAAGAAGTATTCAAAGTCATGAAAGGCAAGGACCTACATCCTAGATTACTCTATCCAGCAAAGGTATCATTTAGAATGGAAGGACAAATAAAGTGCTTCTCAGATAAGGTCAAATTACAGGAGTTTATCACCACCAAGTCCTTATTATATGAAATGTTAAAGGGACTTATCTAAGAAAAAGAAGAAGATCAAAAAGTATGAACAGTAAAATGACACCAAACTCACAACTATCAAAACCGAACTTAAAAAAACAAAACCAAACTAAGCAAACAACTGGAACAGGAACAAAATCACAGAAATGGAGATCAAATGGAGGGTTATCAGCAGGGAGGAGGGAGGATAATGGGGGAAAGGGTATAGAGAGTAAGAAGCATAAATAGTAGGTACAAAATAGACAGGGAGAGGTTAAGAATACTATAGGAAATGGAGAAGCCAAAAAACTTATATGTATGACCCATGGACATGAACTAAGGAGGGGGGAAGAATGCGAGCAGGTGGGTGGTGCAAGGTGGAGAGGAATAAAGGGAAGAAAAAATGGGACAACTGTGATTGCATAATCAATAAAATATATTTTTAAAAAATGCTCCAATCAAAAGCCATAAGGTAACTGAATGGGCAAGAAAACAAGACCTATATGTATGCTGCTTCCAAGAGACCCACTGCAGATCGAAAGACACAAACAGACTTAAAGTGAAAGGATGGAGAAAGATATTTCATGTGAACAGAAAGAAAAAAAAAGCTGAGGTCGCAATACTTTTATCCAACAAAATAGACTTTAAAACCAAGGCTATATTAAAATACAAAGAAAAACACTATATAATGATAAAGGGAACAATCCAACAAGAGGATATAACTCCAGTACACCTTTATGCACCCAAAATAGGAACACCTAAATATATAAAGCAAATATTGATGGACATAAAGGGAGAGATTGACAGAAATACAGTCATAGTTGGGGACTTTAACACATCATTGACGTCAATGAATATATCTTACAGACAGAAATTCTACAAGGAGACAGTGGCCTTAAACAACACGCTAGATCAAATGGATTTAATTGATATCTTCAGAGCATTTCATCCCAAAGCAGCAGACTACACATAATTTTCAAGTGTACAGGGAACATTTTCTAGAATAGATACCATGTTAGGACAAAGCAAGTGTCAATAAATTTAAGAATTTGTAATCATATCAAGCTTCTTCTCTGACCATGTGCTAAAGACATGGAAGCTAAATAACATGTTACTAAATAATGAATGGGTCCAAAATGAGGTAAAGAAAGAAATCAAAGATACCTTGAAACAAATGAAAATGAGAACAAAACAATCCAAAATCTGTGGGACAAAAGGAAAACAATTATAATAGGGAAATCCATAGCATATAGACCTATCTCAAAACAACAAGAAAAAGCTCATATAAACAATATAACTTAACACTTAAAGGAACTTGATAAAGAACAACAAAAAAACCAAAGTGAGTAGAAGGAAGGAAATAATAAAGATCAGAGTAGAAATAAATGAAATAGATCTAAAAAAGTGATACAATAGATCAATGAATCCAAGAGCTGGTTCTTGGAAAAGAAAAACAGGATTGATAAATCTTTAAGCAGAGTCATCATGAAAAAAGGGAGAAAGGGCCCAAATGCATAAAATTAGAAATGAAAGAGAAGTAACAACTGACTCCAAAGAAATACAAAGGATTCTAAGAAAATATTGTGAACAACTATATGCCAACAAACTGGACAACCTGGACAAAATGGATAAATTCCTAAAAACATACAATACTCAAAACCCAAGTCAAGAAGAATCAGATAATCTGAATAGACAGATTACAACCAGTAAAACTGAAGCAATAATGAAAAACTCCCTACAATAAAAAGCCCTGGATCCAATGGCTTCATGGGTGAACTTTACAAAACATTCAGGGAAGAAATAACACTTCTCCTCAAACTGCTTCAAAAAATTCAAGAGGAGGGAAAGTTCACAAACTCATTTTATGAGGCTACCACCATTCTATTTCCTAAATCAGATAAAAACACTTCAAAAAAGAAAGAAAGAAAATGACAGAGCAATATCCCTTATAAACTCAGATGCTAAAATTCTTAACAAAATAGTAGCAAACCGAATACAGCAATACATCAAAAAGATCATACACCATGATCCAGTGGGATTTATGCTGGGATACAGGTAGGTACATCATTCACAAATCAATAAATGTGATTCACCACATCAACAAAATGAAGGATAAAAGCCACATGATCATATCAATAGATGCAGAAAAAGCATTTGATAAAATCCATTTATGACAAAACTTTCAGCTCAGTGGGAATAGAGGGAACATACCTAAACATAATAAAGGCCATAAATCACAAACCCACTGCTAGCGTCATACTCAATGGGCAAAAACTACAAGCATTTCCCTCAAGATTGAGAACAAGACAGGGATGTCTGTTCTCACCTCTCTTATTCAATATAGTACAGAAGGTCCTAGCCACAGCAATCAGACAAGGAGAAGAAATAAAAGGCATCCAAATTGGAAAGGAAGAAGTGAAACTGTCTTTATTTGTAGATTACATGATACTATACATAAAGAACCCCAAATATTCCACCAAGAAGCTTCTAGAACTGATAAATAAATTCAGCAAAGTAGCAGGATACAAAATTAATATCCAGAAATAAGTTGCATTTTTATATGCCAATAACAAACTAACAGAAAGGGAAATTAGGAGAACAAAGCCTTTCTCAATTGTTTCAAAAGAATAAAATACCTAGGAATAAACCTAACCAAGGTTATAAAAGACCTGTACCCAGAAAATTATAAGACACTGAAGCCAAAAATTGAAGAAGGTACAAATAAGTGGATGCACATACTGTGTTCATAGATAGGAAGAATTAACATCCTTAAAATGTCTATACTACACAAAACAATCTACAGATTCCATGCAATTCCTATCAAGATTCCAATGTTGTATTTCACAGAATTAGAACAAATATTTCAAAAATTTATGTGGAACCACAAAAGGCCTCACATAGTAACAGCAATCCTGAGAAAGAAGAATAAAGCTGCAGGCATCACACTACCTAATATCAAACTATACTATAAAGCTGTAGTAATCAAAACAGCATGCTACTGGCATAAAAACAGACATGGATCAATGGAATAAAATTGAGATCCCAGAAATAAACCCACACCTTAATGGTCACACAGCATTCGACTGAGGAACCAGTACATATAATGGGCTAAAGATAGTTTATTCATAAATGGTGTTGGGAAAATTGGACAGATACATGCAGAAAAATTAAATTAGACCACCTTCTTACACCACACATGAGAATAAATTCAAAACGGATTGAGACTTAAATGTTGAACCCAAAACAATAAAAGTCATAGAAAAAAACATGGCAGCAAAATCTTGTTTTTTGGTATATCAGGCCCTGATATTTTTTGGTAAATGCTCTTTACTTTTAAACTTGTCTTGGGTAAAACCAACATGATATTCAGACTTCAAATATGATCTACAGTATTATACTATTATCACATAAGAAGCCTTTTAAATACATTTACCAAAATTTAGGAAGACTACTCAGAAATGAGGTCCTTCCCACCTTTGCAGCAGCCATAAAAGGGTTATTTGCAAGTAATACAGAGAGTGCCACAACAGCAAATTGTTTCAGTGATTTACACCAACTTTCTTTACTGTTTTTAATCTCTTGTTTAAGTCGACTTATCTCTTCCATCATCTTCTCAGCTTCCTCTTTATTGGCTGTAGTACATAGTTCTTCATGGAGCTGTAAAAAAGAGAGTTCCATTTTGAAAATTCCAGATTACCAGCCCATATCTATTTCTCAACTAACTTAAAAGCTCTTTGATGTGTTAGTGCAAAATTTCTAAATTTTGGTCTTGGTAGTGGTAGTATCCATGGTTTATACCTTCTAAAGTCTCTCAACACGTCAAAAGGGGCTGGGGAGGAGTTGGGCTGGGACAGGATTGAGAACTATGTGAGGAATGTGTTTCGGTCTAAAGGATGCTCTTTGGGAAGTATGAAAGTTTAATTCTAGTTATTTCTTGATTTCACTGATGTAATGTTACTGTTGGTATTTAGTTAATTATTGATGGGACTGGGGAGCAAAAAGGAATTAGACATTGACCTTAATAAACTGGGAAGCATAAGCCTGTTTACTACACCAGGAAGCTATCAATTTTCACACCACAGGGAATAACAGCATTACTTGCCCAGGGGATTAACACTCCTCCCTTCCCTATCTGCAACCAGGATTGTTGGAGGGCACAGAGGGAAGGGCTGGACCGTAGAGGCCTGTCAGTCTAACTAGTGTATGTAGAGCCATCAAGAGGCCACAGAAACTTGGGAAGTGGATTGGTCATTTTGAAAAAAAATTCTTGTCTTTCCAAGTCTAAATTTTTATAATCCCAGGAAAGGAAAGAAACTCTCCTTCTCTTACCCGGGTGACTCACACTCACCCCATGCACCCACATGTCATCTTGCCATAGCCATGTAGCCTTAAAAGCTTAGACCTGGCCCATGGCTATGTGGGCTCTGCATGCAGACTTGAGGAGAATGCCATCACAGTAATGAACTGCAGCTGGGAACACAAGCTAAGCTGGCTGAATACTGGACTGCACTTTAATATGGAGCAGAAACTCTGGACAGTAGCCTACATAGTGGCCCTACTGAAGACAAGATCGGACTTTTTCCATGGCAAGACAGATGGAAAGGGTACATTGGGAAGTCAAGAGGGGTGTCCCTTCATTTTATATCATTTTATATCATCAATGAAGTTGACCACAGAGCCCCATCCTCCCTTGCAGATCTTAGGAAATTCCCTGTAGGCACTGCAGGAACTTATTTTCCATCAATAACAGTAGGATTACTATACACATGTAACACAGAATGGGAACCTCTAACTCTCCAGAGAACACTGGTTATAAACTCCTGTTGGGACAAAGAATGAATTGTACTCTGGGTGTATAGAATAAACCAGGCAGATCTGCAAACAAATGCAGCAAAACTGTAGAGCTTTCAGGATCCTACACATCATATCAGGCACATCTGATATTTTCAACCAGATGGATCTACATTAAGTCTCTTTGATGGTTGTAGCAAACATCCTAAGGACTATAGGACTAAGGTCCTATTCACTTGGGGGCCAAATGATACCTTATTGTCACTACAGACAGAAATTCAGGAGCCTGGGGCATGCTATTTGCACTCCGCTATCTTTAACAGTAACGAAAGTGCTGAGTATTATATCTTAGGGCTTTAGAATGACCCTATTAACTCCACATTTCATTGAATCATATGCCTTTGTATTTTCTTCAGGGTATGTAACTTTAGATAAAATTTTTGTTCTTCCATTGATGAAGAACCCTGTTATTGATTGTCCTTTAGGCTTTGCCCAGGCCCCACACAGACTCACCTTGAGCTTCTTCTCCAGCATTTCTTCCAGCTCCCTCAGTCTGTTCTCGTGATCTCTCTCCAACTTATTCCTCAGCTGGGCTATGTTTTCCTCAAAGCTTTTCTCTTGAGCCTTCATTTGTTCCTGCTTTTCATTAAGTTGCTGTCTTAACAGCTCCTGTTCCTTCTCAGCTTTCAATTTTTGGGCACGCTCAGCTGTTCCCCAAGGGTTTTACAGAGGAAAGAGAATACGTTATGCTGAGCTGTACACTCTCGTATTCAGAGTCTAAAATGAGTTCAAAATGGTAATGATAAATCTCTGCTTCAGAATGTGATGGAAAAACATTAATTGGCCGAATCAGGTTATTTTTCATTTGGTAGAGCTGTTGAAAAGAAAGACAGAAGCACCTCAGACAGAAAGACAGAAGCACTTTGTTTCAGGAAAGAGTTGCTCTCACACCTGTCACAGGGCACTGCAGGAACTTCCCCTCCCGTCTGTGATCAGAGCCCTTCCCTGTACCTGCTAGGTCCTTCTCTGCAGCAGTGAGGGCCTCGTCTGCCTGCAGGATGGATTTCTCTGTCGCAGTCTGTGACTGCAGGAAGTTCTGGAAGACCTCAGTTGCCTGAGGAAAAAAAAAGAGGGAGCAAAGAGTCTTGCTGAAATAATTGTTGTTCAATAAAACTACAAATTAGACCCTGCAAATTCTTCATCCTTCCTAGTATCCCACAATAGTTCCCTTTCTTCACTGAGCACCATAAAAAAATAATCCAACCTCTCTAGTTAGAAAAAGCAACTTATTAGCTTCTCAGTGCCTCACATTTCTCAATTATATAATGAGGATGGCAGTGGCAACTACATTTATATTAATCAAAGAATTAAATTTATAATCCAAACACAGCACCTAATATCATACTTATAATAGAAAGTAAGTGCTCAAAATATGTTAGCCATCATCATCATTATCAGTGTATACTTGTATGATAACTGTATCCCATCATATCCAATTGAGTATATATTTGTCCTTTTGTTTGGTAAGAGCATAAGTTTTTTGAGAATGTTGTTTCTCTGATACTTAGTGCACACACACAAAACTATTAAACTGTTAAATAAAACAAATGTTTTCTTTTATCTAGGTTTCTGATAATAAATCCCATACTTCAGAAGAAATATTTCTGATTAATTTAAAGTATCTAACTAATTGTGGGTGTAAAAGCTAAAAACATAGGACTCACCACACTCTGCCCTGTTTTCTCAAATAGCGTGGTGTGATCTTGATTTTGAAAAGAAACAACAAATACTCTCTGACCCTACCTAACCTGCTCTCCTTCCCCCTCTTTTTATTTCTCACCTTAACTCCTTTCCTTGCCACCTGGTTATATGACTGTTCAACCTTTTCCATTTCTTCTAAGTAGAGATTATATCCTCCAGGCACAGAGAAAGTTCCTTTTGAAATACTTTCCATCAAGGGCTCTGAAAGCTGCTTAAGCTGAGCCTGGCAATATCTGCCAGATTCCTCTTCGTTGCGCAGGGAGAAATCTTCCTTCTTCATCTCTATGGTTTCCTGTCAGGGAAATGCGGAGAAACCCAAAGTATAGGAGCCATTGAAAGAGAAGGTCCAACTGTGATCCTCTTGGAAGAAAGAGTCTGACTCGTGGTCAAGGTGGCGAAGTTGATAAATGCAGCGCTCGCCTCCTCCCAGGACCACATCAGATTTACAACGAAATTATGGAACAATCATCAGTGAGAATTATCTGTTGACTAACTGAACAGAGGTCCTGTACGTAAGGATATAATGAAGAAGCCATAACAAGACTGGTAGAGAGGACAGAGATGTGGTACAGTCAGGTCCCACACCCACAGTGTGGCAATTAAGATTTGGGAAGGATATTTCAGCTGCTGGGTTCCCCCACTGTGGAATGATGGGTCTCAGCCCAAACCAGTGCCTCGAAAAGGAGTTTCCACACATCTGTGAAAACCTGAAGGGATTATGAATGAATTAATAGGAGGGCTTCTAGAGTGTCAAGCGTCCCTTTTGAGGAACCTGGGGAAAGGCTCACTTGCTCTCCAACTCACTTGCTCTAACACTGCCGGGCAGGAGCCTGAAAGGCTCCAGGGACACACACTGAGGAGCTGAGTTGATTATCATCAGGGCTGCAGTGGACATTTAGAAGTCAGGCCAGCTCTTTCAGAAGATGAGAAATGGGGCAGACACCATTGCTCCTTTGATGAGCCCCTTCCTCACCCAACCAGCAGGCACAGGAGGTAATACAATCTTTTCGATAAGTTGTATTGAGAAAACTGGACAGATACATAGAAGAACAAACGCAAAATGGATTACAGACTTAAATTTAAGTCCCGAAGCCATAAAGCTTAAAGAAAGTATAAGCTGTAAACTCTTTGACGTCACTCTTAGTAATATTTTTGAATGTCTCCTCATGCAAAGGAAACAAAAGAAAAACAAATGAGACTACATCAATTTAAAATGTTTTTGTAAAGTGAAGGAAACCATCTACAAAATGAAAAGAAAACCTATGAATGGAAGAAGGCAGTCACCAATGCTACATCTGATAATGGATTAATATCCTAAGTATATAGGAAACTCATACAACTTAACATGCACACAAATACAATTAAAAATACAATAAAAAGAGGACATACAGATGGCCAAAAGACATATAAAAATGCTCATCACTAATCAGCAGAGAAATGCAAATTAACCACAATAAGATATTATCTCACACCTGTCAGAATGGCTATAACCAACAAATCAAAAAACACAAGTGTTGGCAAAGATGTGGAGAAAAGGGAACTGTGGTGCACTCTTGGTGGGATTTTAAGTTAGTGCAGCCACCATGGGACGCAAAAGGCTTCCCCCCACATTAAAAATAATACTACCGCATGACTCAGCAATTCCACTGCTGGGTATTTAGCTGAAAAAATGCACAACACTAATTTGAAAAGACATTTGCACCTCTATGTATTGCAAAATTATTTACAATAGCCCAGTTATGAGAGCAATGAAAGGGTACATCAATGTACAATTGGTAAAGAAATGGTATATATGCAATGAAATATTACTTGTCGACATTAAAAGATGAAACCTTGCTATTCATGACAACGTGGATGGACTGAGAGGGTATTATGCTAAATAAAATAAGTCAGACAGAGAAAGACAAATACAATATGATTTCACTTATATTTGGAAACAAAAATACAAAATAAACATAAAAACATAATGGAAGCAAACTCATAGAGATAGAAAACAAATCGATGGTTGCCAAATAAGAGGCAGTTGGAGGGATGGGTGGAAAGAAGGAAGTGATTAAAAAGTGCGAATCTCCAGTTATAAAAACAGTCATAGGCAACTAAAGTACAGCATAGAGAATATAGTCAATTACATGGTAATAACTTCGTCTGGTGTCAGATGGGTACTAGGCTTAGCAGGGTGATCACTCTGTAAGTTACCTGAATATCTAATCCCTATGTTGTATGCCTGAAACTAATATAATACTGTATGCCAACTGTAATTGAAAAAAATTAATAAGGAAAATAAAAGAAGCAGTCTGATGACATCAGGGTGGACTAGGAATTGAAATGACCAGGCATCATGTGGAAAGTCCCATATTCCCTTTGCTCAGGCTCAACACCTGTGAAACCATGGCATGGGTCGATGTCAACTCCATGGTGCTTTCTCCTCTAACTGATATTTAGTTGACATATTAGTTTCAGGTGTGCGACTTAATGAGTCGATACTTGCATACATTGTGAACCGGTCATAATATGTCTAGTTAACATCCCTCACCTTGCATAGTTACAAACATTTATTGTTTTTTATATGACAAATTGTAAGATTTACTCTCTAGTAATTATCAAATATGCAATCCAGTCTTATGCATGGTTCCTTTATCAGTAGCAGGGTTAATTGACAACAAAGTTCAATATGCCTTTCCTCTGCAATCTTAGGTTGCTCTGGATAAAAATATATACACGGCAAATAAATTGCCCACTAATGAGTCAAGTGGTCTCTGAACAGAGTTTGAAACCAGTTGTGAAATTTTTTCAATGAGGGGTAATTGAGCAAAAATATAGAAACAAAATATTTGCTGTACTTCTACATTTTAGTGAAGTTGGTTTTCCTCTTTATGAACTGAAGAGATTTTTGTAACCTGTGTGATAGTCAAAGACAGACTCACAGACAAACTCAGTGAAGGGGGCTACAGGAAGTAGAATTATGGTGTTTTCTAGGAGCTGTTTTCCCTGGTGTCCACTCTCTACATGGCCTGTGAACTTGATGAATAGTAATCCTGAATGTTTTACAGTTCACATGACTTTAGGATGGAAACTTCAGGTGGGCATTACCTAACTACACGGGCCCTTTAAAAGCAGTTTTCTCCAGCTGATGGCACAGGAGGTACTCACACAAATACAGAAACAATACAGGGATGGATGCACCATTGCTGGCTTAAAGATGGGGGGCAGTTTCCCAGAACCTCTATTGAAAATACAAGCCCATGTGAACCTTGTTTTCAGTTTGCGGTACAAGGACATCCATATCCTGTGCTTGAATCTGCACTGAAGAGCTGTGAGCTAATAAACATGTGTTGTTTTAAGCTGCGAAGCACACAGTGTTTTACTTTGCAATAATAGAACTAATCTTTTAGAAAAAGCAGGGGCTGTAGCCTATAGAGCCCCATCACTCAGAAGAGCCATGCTCATCTACAATGAGAAACACAGGAACTGTGGAGTCATGAGAAGGGAATCTAGGCATCGCTTTAGAAGGATAGTTTTCAGGTAGGATGGAGGCTAAGACATTACCATAAGCTTCTTCTGGAACATCTGGTTGTCATCCTTGAAGGAGTTCTCCAGGAAGATCGCAATGGCCTCCCTCTCGCAGGCCGCGTGCAGGTCCAGCAGCTCCTGGAGCGTGTCTGTGGGGAACCTCACTCGCTGGGCCATCTGCTGGCTGTAGTGGTCAGCTGCCTTCTGCACGGCCGCTGCGTTCTCGATCTGGGCCAGAGCTGTCACTGCGTTCTCCAAACAAGGCACTGCTCCACTGTTGATGGTGTCCACATAGGTCTTTGCCAGAGCCCCCAGCCCTGAACGAAACATGACATTTAGGAAATGGGCAGGAAGTTTTCACTCATTGTTTTACAAGCTTTAAAGATCAGCTTTCTAAAAATCACAACAACTTCATTGAAATATAGTTTTCTGTTTTCTCTTGTTTTCCTTCCTGCCTTCCTCCTTGACCTCATCATTGCCTCCTCCTAGTTTTGTTTCTATAAATCCACTTCTTTATATATCATTACTGTGTCTCCTATTCACTCTTTTATGGTTCTCAAACTTATCACATGATAATATAAACTTAGTGATCTCAACCAACATGTTCAAGAGTTTCCTGGAACACTTTCTCAACTGAAATGAAATTAAAAAGAGCTTATTTAACAGTAAGTAAAGTAGATAATATGTGGGTACAATTTTCATTTGAAAATCTGGGGCCTATATAAAAAACCATCAATCATTTCAGGATAGTGACTCAAATATTAAATCAAACATGGACCCATCTCAGTAAAGGGCACCGCGAATCTGCCCAGGTGGCATATACATGAATGTCACCCTATACATAATGCTGTAGTTAAATTTGCTTCTCAAACTCGAATAAGTTTTCAGAGGGTTATGTTCTGTTATATATATTTTCTAACTGGTGTAAATTTACAAAATATCTTGTGTGTCTTCCCCGTGAAACATTCATCTGTCCTCCCATCATCATGCGAATTCCCATCCTTAAGAGCAAATCGCGCTTATGTCATTAATGTATTGGTTTCATCAGCTGTAATAGGCTTCAATAACCCTTCAAATAGGGAAACTTTAATGAAAAAAACATGCATGCCAGTGTGTGGCATGGCTCTCTGCCTCTCCGCAACACTTGAAGAGGAAAAGAAAATTACCAACAAACATTGTCCAAGCACACCCATTGAACCACAGAGAAATATGCTGTAACGAGAAGACTCACTATTTCCAGTGACAGTAATTTCCTGGTTTATGGTCTTGGTTTTTGCATGTGTGAAGATATATTTACAGAAATCTTTGGATTGTTTCTGGAAATTGAAATCTAGTTGGCTTTCTGACACCTTCTCCATAGCGTGTAATAAATTTTTGTCATTTGTAGGCCATCCAAAGACAAAGCACTTCTGCCTTGGAAAGAACTTCTTGATATGCTCTCTACACAAGTTGGATTTCTGGGCTTGGGGACATTCACCTGTAGAAAGAAAGAGAGCAATCATTGGTGAGACAGTCTTCAGGCACGGAGACTGAAGATGCTCATTGACAGGGATCTTTGGATCACTGCAGGCCTGGTGCTTGTAAATCTCCTTTTATTTAATCATGCAAACCAACTTAACGCTAATCTAACCAAAGAATAGACTTTTTTCCCAGATGAATAAAAGAAGTACTTCTGGAGAACAAGGGGTGGCATTCATCCCATGTAAAGAAATTTATGATTGCTTTCCTTAGCCCTTCCATGGTGTCCAGTGGCTTATCCATTTATTAGATGTTTTTGAATGATAGATTATTCCCCAAATTCATCAGAAATACTTTTGATAATATAGTCCTCATGTCAGAAATAAAATGTGGGCTCTAAATAAGAGTCAAATATTTCCTGGTAGACATAGCAAGATTTATGATGTTGGTGGGAAAAATACCATGTGGAGGACAGACAATACTCAGAACAATAAAGAAAAACTTCTAAAAATCACAGTGAAAATACACACAATATAAATATGTTCAGAGACATTTTAGAAGATACCATCAAAGAGTGAGGTTAACCTAATGCCACTTGGAGACCTCACCTGATCTCTAGGTCAGATTATATTGAATGTGACAATGTCACACAGAGGGATTTCAAGCAAATATTAGTCATTCAATAAGTGATTCTTACATGAATAAATAAATGATTAAATAGGCAGAAATGGAGATGCTTCTAGGTACCTCCCATTTTCCTCTCTGCTAAATGTTCTCTGAGTAAAGAATTTACTGTATTAATATGATAACAGGCCATAGAATGAAGAGAGTGATGTTATAAGAAACAGATAATGAAGGATTTGACAGTTTTACTGTAAGGGCATGTTAATGATTTTTTTGAAAAACTATATATAATATATATCCTTCATATAAAGTAGGTAACTCTGCAGGCTGTTAAAATAGACTACATGAAATATATTTTAAAAATGAAGTCATTTGATATCTTTTTGATTCTGGGTTTACCATCGTTGAGAGTGATGATCATTTTTCTCCAAATAGAAGCAGAGGAACTCTAAACATACAACACAAGCCTTAGGAAATTTTGGCACTGGTTGTTATCCTCAAATTTTTTTCACGGTGTTACTTTTTCTAAAATCTTTTGTACATCATTGTATTCTGCATTATTTTAGGCAGCTTTTATTGTGGTCACTGCAGTTTTATAGTAATAATAACAACTGAATCCATAGCCACCTTTCATACACATGTCATCATTAGCATGGGCCTCGATGCAATAACTAAATTAGGATTGACTCCAAGTGCTGAAAGACTTTAAACCCTGGCTCATTGATCCTCCCTCCTACTGAACCCTCTATACCCCAGACCATCCTCTGATACCTGGAATCAACTTCAAGGCATTCTGCAGGTACTCATCTGCAGTGATGGGGCATCCATCCATCTCCAGCTCCAGCGTGAAATCACGCACAGCCCAAACAAAGTCTGGAAAGAAACTTGTAAACTCGGCTGAGTCATCTTCTTCCCCAGGGCTGGGAGAGGATTTTGTCCTGATTAGCTGTGTTAGTTCAGTCACATAGCTGGGCTCTAGCTAAGGAATGAAAAACGCTCCACATCAAAATTTCCAGATTTCACCCAGAAACAATATTTACAAGCATTCTTGTTCACCCTGTGTGCCTTTCTCCTCAATCATAGTAAGTGATACAAGGTAAAAACAATGAAAAATAATAACAAAACAGCCTCAGTTACATTCCCTTCAACTCCAGGTCCCATGGTGGTGCGGCCCCTGGAAGGATACTGCAGCTGCTCCAGGGCCTGGTGGTTGATGGTGCTCATGCTGTTGTAGATGAACACGCTGCTCAGAAGCACGGCCAGGGCAAAGATCCATGAGTCATTCTTAGGGTCGCCCTAGGAAGTGCATAACAGCAGGGGTCTTAGGCATCTACTGGACACTCACTCATTCCATTGTTCTTGCACTATGTCAGCTGTGCTGTTACTTCATGGTATGGTAAATAGCATAAACTGTGAAGACTGTACTAAAGTCAAACCTCATTTTTGGGTATTGACATTGACCCCTCTCAGGCCCTGAGTTCTTCAGCTATTACAGAAGTGAATGATACTGCAAATGTGTGTCAAATGTTTAAAACAGTTTCAAGATCATACACACATGCAATAAGTGAATAGTGATTTCTTTGCAACTTCTCTTTGACCGCAGTCTTATTGGGGGCACAGATGCTATTCAATTAAATTCACCAACTTCTCATTGTGCACCAAAAAAATGCCTGACACTGCATTTGCTCCTGTGGATGTAAAGTTCTGTGTGGCAATCTCTGAACTCCAGAGATGACTTGCTGGGGATGGAGGAGAGGATGTACAAGGCAATACGTAAATGCATCCAAGGTGGTAAACTCTACCAGGAGTGATGCCTAGTGTTATAATGTCAAACACAGTGGGCTTTGACAGTAGCTGGGGTTTAAAGAACTGACGGACTGTGGAATTGTGGAAAGAGGCCATGGAGATGGAAGGACCAACAGAAGCCAATCAGAATTGTCAGATAGTGTGGTCACACAGAGGTAATGCAGGTTATTTGATTGGACTGAAGTAGTGGTTATATATGTGGTGGGAATACATGATAAAGCTGAAAATAAGGTTCAGGGTAAACCAAGAGTGACTCTGCAATCGAGTCAGATACTGCTGAAATACACCAGTGTTTTAGGAGCAGCAAGTACTTCTGCTGCTGTCAGTTGACAGTTATGTCTTTGTTCCTTTGCAAATGTAATCAGATAGAAGGAAGGTTTATATAAACTAGAATCTATTAAAAATCAGTAGACCATCTAGAGTTTACACTGAGGTGGTTACTGAGTACTTTAAACCTAAATTATGCTAAGTGAAATGAACTAGTCAAAGAAAGTACCATATGATTTCACTCATATGTGGAATCTAATAAACAATATGAACTAAAAAGAAAACAGAGACAGATTCATAAATAGAGAGCAGGCTGACAGCCAGGTGAGGGGTGGTGGGTGTAGGGATTGAGCAAAACAGAAAAAAAAGAAGTTGTGGATGTGGACAACAGTGTGGTGATTGCCAGGGTAGGAGACCGGGGACAGGCGGAGGAGGGGACAGGGAGACAGACGGTGCTGGACGGAGACTTGGGACGGTGAGCACACAATAGTGTGCAGATGAAATGCTGTGGAATTGTGCACCTAAAACCAGTATATCATTTTGTTAAGCAGCTTCACCCCCCAAAATTCAATAGAAATAAATAAACATTAAAATTCAGAATACTTCAATTCCTGCCCCATTTTTTTTTTTTTTTTGCAGTAATGGAAGCCAAAGATCCACTGCTCCTACTTTTAATTTGACTCCAACTAATACAAATAAGGACAAAAGATTAACTGTAACGGCATAGTAAACACAAAAATGTAAAATTGCCTCATTTACATTGCTTTGGTGGCTCTAGCTCATGGTTTCATAGAAGTCCATGAGAAATTCATCTCCAAAGCCCAGGGACTTGGACTAAAACCTGAATTAATGTGTCCAGTGTAGCTGGAGCTTTTTTGGAGATTATTTAACTATGTTATTTTACTGAAATCCCATTTTCACAGTTTCTACCTTCAAGCCCATCAACCTCAAACACATTAGCTAGAAGAGCACATGAGCCCCACATCTGGAGCTTCCCCCAGGATGTTTTCTTTTTTTTTTTTCTTTAAAGATTTTATTTTTTTTTATTTTTAGAGAGAGGGGAAAGGAGGGAGAAAGAGAGGGAGAGAAACAGCAATGTGTGGTTGCCTCTCACAGGGCCCTCACGGGGACCTGGCCCGCAACCCAGGCATGTGCCCTGACTGGGAATCGAACTGGGATCGCTTGGTTCCCAGCCCGCGCTCCATCCACTGCGCTACACCAGCCAGGGCTCAGGATGTTTTCTTAACCTGAAGACTGAGTAAGTTCTCACTTTTTGTATCCATGGCACCAGGTACTGATAACACTGCATATTTCTTATTCCCCAACTAGGCTCTGGGCCTTTTCCTCAGCAATGCATGTCTGTAGCACTAAATACAAAGGCTTAGAATTTAGCTCCTCAATGAGCAGTTGTTATCTTGTAACTTTCACCCAGCTGTAAAAACAGAAGATCTATTCCTAATAAGGTAAGTATTGAGTTTAACAAGAAAGTAAATTCAAAGAAACAGAATTTACATCATTATTCTTAATTGGAGAAGTAGTTTTCAGAAATATATCATGAAAGTTGAATTGAGGTGGCAAATTAAAATGTAAGTGGAGTATCAAGAACAAAGAAGATTCTCTGCCTTACCTTTTCCACATCACCCAGGCCCTCAGTATCCAGAAGGACCAGAGTGTGGTTCGGCTTGGAGGGGTGGGGCACACACCACATCCAGATGCCCTTGGTTTCAGACCTCACTGTGGAGCCCAGAGGGAAACCTGCAAAGGGAAAGGAGAAAGTAGCATATGAGAATACAGGAACAGCAGACAGTCCATGCTGCCCATGGGTTACATTGTTTAAACTTGTCAGAATGTTAGTGCCAAGCTGGGAGGAAAGCGGCTTCCATGTCAGCAAGGACAGCCAACCCAACCTTTATACACATTAAAGACTCTCTTAAGAAACACTTTGTGTTCCCTATTCACTTCATACTATCAATGGCTCAAGATATGTTGCATTACACAGTTAATATAAAAGAGTTTCCTTGCCCTTCAGGTTCTGATGGAGTTCAACCACTGAGAGGCACCAGCAGGATACTAGAGATCAGGCCTGTGCTCCCCTCGCTCACCCTCTAGTGAGCCACAATGTCCCAGCACCTCTGTCTGTCTGCCATGGGTCAAAGCACTTCCATTTAGCTCCATCCAAAAGTGTTGGTCTTTGCCACATTCTAGTATCCACTTTCGCTTGCCTCTTCAGGCTATTCCAGTGACAAGATTTACATGGTCATTTCTATTTCCACTCTCTTTGTACTTCCTCATTAGTTCCCTATGACCTGCTTATGCTCTTGTATGAGTTCCTCTGTTAAATGCTTTTTAGTTACCCCTAGAGAGGTTCATGTATGTCCTGCCAGGACCTGTACTGATACATCAGCTTTGGCGGACTGTTTCTTCCCTTCTATTCCTGTATATTGCTCATTTCTTTCCTCTTTGTCAGGGAAATGACAAAGCTTTTCTTCACTCAGGTGGGGATATAATGGAAGGGATAGAAGAAAAGGCCTGTGAGACTTGCTTGCCTCTCTTTCAAAACGCTTAAACCCACAGGAAGAGAGGATGTGTGGTGTATGCTGAACAACCTGTGCGTAATGTACCGTGTCTACCAATTCAGCATGTTTAACATCTGCCGTACACCAATGTTTCCTTCAATGGAGAATAGAAGTGGGCATGATGGAATGTGTAGGGGAGGTGTGTCAGCATGGCTCAGGCCATTCAATCTCCACACCCAGTGTGTTCTCCATAGAGAGGGTATAAAGGCTGAGATGGTCTACATTCATCTATATGGTGATAGTGTTTGATTGTTTGCTTATTAATACGAAGTAATCTGAAACCCAGTTCCCCCAGTGAGAACAGAGAGGCATAATTGGAGAGCACCACTCCTAGTTATGAACAGTAAAAAGTATGCTAAGGAAGTTATGAGCAAGGAGAGAGTAGTGACCTGGTCATGCTTATGGACCTGACTGGGTGCAAATCCCGTTTTATTTTTCATGCTGTGTGAGTGGGATGGTAGAGTCACAATTCAGGTGTGTGTTTTTTTTTTAATTAAAGTTTATATTCAAGATGATTTTGTATTAGTTTCAGGTGTACAGCATAGTGGTTAGAAAATCATATACTTTGCAAAGTGGTCCCCTTGATATTTCAAGGACCCACTTGGCACTGTATGCAGTTATTATAGCACTATAGGCTACGTTCGGGTGTGTTAAAACATTTTGAGTGTAGGGACATCCTTAGCAATGAAACACCCCCTTGTTACCTGATGTCATCTGGGATAGAATTAAAGGGATGGTGTTTTAACTCCTTGACTGATGTCTCTCTCTCAAAACTTTAATCCCTCCAAAAAAAAAAAACAAAACCCAAACCTACTTATTAATTTAAGCCAGGCAAAAAAAAAAAAAAAAGTGTTCTCCTTTAATGGTGGTCAAAATTGCTTTAAAAGAAAAACAAAGACAGAAGGCTTTATTGGAAATCGATGAGTAATGGGAAGCCAAAGGAGAGAGAGAGAGAAAGGAAGGAAAAAGAGAGAGGGGATGTGGCTGTGGAAGGGACACAAAGAAAGAGACACAAAGAAAGAGACACAGTGAGTGCGAGACAATGAGAGAGATTGCTAGGAATCCTTGCAGTTCACTGCACGGAGGTTTAACTCCTATGGTACTGAGCTGCTGAGATACAGAGGAAGGACATTTGAAAATAAAAATGGTGTGTGGTCTTCATAGAGAGAAATGAGTAACAGGACGCAGGCAGATTGCTCTAAAAATCAGTAAAAATCAAGAGAGGCCACCTAATAGAAATGAAAAATGTCCTCAAGAAATAGGAAATGCAAAGAGCAAATAAATATGTGAAAAGATGCTCAACATTATTTGCAATGAGGCAAATAATGCGCAACTATACCACATCATAAAATTTTAGTTTTTTAATTAAATTTTAGTGAGGATGTGGAGAATTCTCAGTTACTGCTAATAAACATATAAATTGCATATAAAGTTTGAAAAGCTGTTTGATATTATCTAAAAAGGCTGACAACGTACATATTTCATAACCCAGCAATTTTACTTCTAGATCATACAGAAGTCTGTGTACACATGCACCTGGACATGTATACAAGAAGATTAGTGTCAGCATCCATTATGAAAGTCAGAAACTAGAAACAATAGCATTGCTCATCAACAACACATGGATAAATAAATTGTGCTATCTTCTCACAATAGCATACTATATAAGGTGAAAACCAATAAATTATAGGCATATATGACAAACTAGTTAAAACAAAAATGTCTTGTTGAGCAAAAGAAACACACCACCAAAGAACACCAGAATAGATTTCTCTCTAAATAATTTGTTATTTTTTTTTACAAATGCATACACAGCTGGTGAAACCACTTTTAGAAAGGAAGAGTGAAGGAATGTGCCATGAAAATTAAAATATTTTTTAGCGAGGTGTGAGAGGGCACGTCTAGGGTTTCCTGGTGTTGATGATGTTTTATTTCTTGATCTGGACAGTGATTACACAGATGATCACTTTGTAGTTTATTAACTATATCTCTATGTGTGTTTTATGCACTCTTCTGTGTTATAGTTCACATGTTGGAAAAGGTTAGATAGAGAGAAGGTGGTATAATTGACCAATACTTTGCTTGGAAAAGCAGCAAAAAATTGGGTGGTAGACACATTTAGATATGAGATATATAGAATACGTTTCTTTCTGTATTTCCTTCCATTCCTGTTTAAACCAGCACATATTGAACAATATTTGTGTCTTATTTGAAGACACCCTGTAGTTTACAGCAAGAGTGATGGGGGAGAAAGGAAGAGAATAACTGCTGGAGCCGAGTTCCTGAGCAGAAAGAGTGGGTGGGTAAGGGAATTCATTTTTTCCACAGTGGAGAAGCATAGCCCTGGACTTTTCACGTGTGTCAGAGCAAGGCCTCTTGCGTGATTAAGTCCAAGTCGGCATGCGTGGACACATGTTCGTGGAAGCAGAATTTCCTGAAGGGGAATTTGGCTAACATATTTCTTAAGATTTACTGCCTTGCTGAATCCTTCCTCCCTCCCTGGATCAAAGGACTTATGCTAATGCATGTCCAGGCTCTTCCTGGCCAACTGTTTACAGATCAACTCAAGCTCTGTTGCTCTTCCATTTACATATCTCTTCCTTTGATGTACCTCCCTGGTCCTGTCTACCACCCGACCTGAATCTACATTCTATGCATAAGTTAATGAAGACCAATCTGATGCTCTGTGCCCAAAATCTTTAATAAAAACCCCTGGACCCCAAAGCTCGGGGCTCTCTCCCAGATGATCAGGGAGGAGCTGTGTGGTCCTGGTTCTCTATTCCTGCGTATTTCTGTGTGAGATTTATTTATAAACGCATTCAGTCACGGTCACAACGGATTCTGCATGATCATAACCCGCAGCAGGTGGGACCAAGAATAACAGGGGTAGATCTTCGGATGGAGTGGAAGCACCCTTCATTGCTGGACAAAAGAGTGAACAACGGGGTTTAAGATATTAACTCAGTGGTTTTTTCAGCGAGAGGAGTTTTGCTCTTCCATAAGATGACCCTGACGGAGGTGTGGTCAGTCTGTGTTTCACTGTGTCCAAGCCCCTGGCCCAGAACAAGACTCACCATGGTTGTGTCCTGCCAGGCGGTTCATTAGGTAGGATTTTCCCGTCCGATACGGCCCTGCAATGGCCACAACCACCACAGGCTGAGAGATCTTGTCAAGAATCTCCAGTGCTTCTGGATTTACTCTCAGCTGATGTTTTCGGTTTTCCACCAGGCACATGGGGTTCGTCATGGGGTCTCCAGATGCCATGGTAAGCTGTAACCCAGAGGAACAACTCAGTAGAATACAAGATCTGGAAGTCACATGTAAGGGTTACACGAGTCATGTGCATGCCAACTTTCTGTGTGTAGAACTTATATATCAGTTTTCTACATTTTATATGTTTCTAAAAGATAAGTATTTAGCCTACGGTGTCAAGGCCCGGTATAGATTTCTTATGTACATTACTGTATTGATGTATAACTGAACCCTAAAGTGCTTGCCCACGTCAGGCAGCAGATAAATAGAAAAACAAAGCACTGACGATGAAGCCTTGAGAACACTAACACACTAGGGGCAAGTGGTAGCAGAATGGGACACGCAGGATATGGGTAGTGACCCAAGAAAATATCTGGAGTTCTAGACGGATTTGGTTTCTCATTAACTACATGCATTTTCCAAGTACCTACCATGCACTGGGTACTTTTCTAAGTGCTTGGCATGAAGTGGTGAACAAAATGGATACCAATTCCTGCCTCAGGGAGCTCTATTCTAGTGGGAGGAGAGAGAATGTAAAGAAAGCCAACAAGCAACATGCATGTATGTATATTAGGTGATGGAACGTGCTCAGGAGAAAATAAGCAGTGAGTGGGATGGGAGTATAGGCGCTGGATTTATATAGATTGTGGTCAGGGAAGGCTTCTCACAGAAAGAGAAATAAACATGACCTGCGACCTTGAGCAGGACAGGTTTAGTAAATCTTGGAGCAAGAGTGGGCTACAGGAGGGGAGGCTTTGAGAAGAAAAAGAAGAATAGGTAAAGAATGAGGCTCACTCTCAAAAAACAACAGGACAAATCTTTACAGGACCTAGACAATGTTACAAGTGCAGGAATTCATTTAACGGGAACAAAAGGAAATTGTTTGTTACTTTTAGGCTGACGGGGAGAGAGGCAGCAGCCGGGGTGTGGCAGGGTGAGTCCAGATCTGCCAGAGCCCCACAGCTGGGTGAGGCCCCAGTTTAATGATTTCATCACAGTGGGTGTGTCATGAAACCGAGAGACAGCAGGCAAACACTTTGTCTCTTTATTTTCTCAAACATAATTCTAAACAACATTCACAGGTTCTCATGCTGTCCCACCTGTGTGAACCCTGGAAAGACGATTAAATTCTGGTCATTGGGAGGATTACATATCTCATAATATTAATAATGCTCTAAAATTATGTGTTACATTGAATCCTATATAAATACTTATTAAAAATTGAGTGTCTAAGACAACAGCAAGGGTAGGTTCTAAATGAAGGTGAAGATTTGGCTTTAGACCGAAACAGTGCCACTTCTGTCCCCAGTTACAAGCAGGTGGAGGGACACGTCCCATGAGGAGGATGAGGAGGCAGGACAGAACCAGCAGTACAGCTGGGAGGGGGACACCGAGGGCAGGCGAGGCCTGTGGGAGGAGCCCAGGGCAGTCCTGGGAACTCAGAGCACAGATTCTGGAGTGGCTACCAGGGTTCAAACCCCAAGGTTCGAATCACTTACTGTCAGTGAGACCCTGAAAACGGAACTTACCTGTGTGAGCCTCCATTTCCTCATCAACGTTATAGATAAAGCAAGGATTCCTGCTTGATTCATGACTGTACATGATGGTCACATGCACAGGCTTTCAATAATAAAAAAAAATTCCAGGATCATTGTAGTGATTTAACAATGAGCAAGTTAGGCAATGTATTGAAATGTGTCAACATGTTCAGTCCACTTCAACAGTCTTCCTCTGTACCATCTCTCTGCTCTTGTATAGGTGATTGGGGGCAGAATTTGGAAGTAAAACATGAGCCTTTTACTACTGTGTTGTAAGCAGGTGGAATTGCCAAGTTTAGTTCTTAGGCTGAATATTTAAAGTCTTTGTGTAAAAACAGATGAATTAACAAAAAAATTTCTTTTAAATATGAGTGCATTGAGATATCCTAACCCAGAAGCTATTCTCTCCAACTAAACAAGTGGAATGAAATAGTTCTATTAGATGGAGTTAGACGATCACAGGTTTCCAAAGCTTACCGTTCAGGAGACCCTGAAATGATGGTTAAAAGAACCCCCTACTTGTCTTCTCAGCGAACATCACAGGTTACTTGGACACAGTTCTTATATGGACTACACATTAAAACAGTGCACGATAAACACGATTACACCTTACATTTAACAGTTGATTATTTAGAGTAAAATTGGATTTTTCTATATAACAGCTTCATAGTATGTTGCAGAATTAAATGCTAATACAGGAATAATCTGGAGTCACACTTTTAGTGTATTAACTTTCTGTGAATAAGGTCCACCTTTTCTTTCTGATTTACAATGCCTGAGGTTGTAGTGGTGAGGGCGGCGGCATGGTCAGGACATGTCTGAGGCGGGAGGAGGGCTGTGGAGGAGGAAGAGATTCCACCCATTGGCTCTGTGAGGGGATCAGGATTTACTCCCAGAGAGGACATCACCCTCTTTCCACAGATGAGGTAGGATGTGCTCCTTCTTTCATGCAAGGATCATTGTGCAGCCCTGGGTAGGTACCTGAGGAGCAAAGCATCCTGGGCACACAGTGCATGTGTCCCTTCTCCCACCTGGCAGTGGGCTCTGGTGCAAAAGGTGTTGGTGAGCTGCCCACAGCAAAGCATCCCTCAGACTACACAACATCCTGGGCCTGGCTATCTGCCTTTGCCTGGCCAGTGCTGAGCCTGCACTTGAGCATTTGTTGTAAATGAACGAGTACATGAAAGACAGGAGACTGCGTACTTACACTTACCTACTGTGTTCGTTGCATGCAACCAGTGGAAGTTCTCAGCTGTCCTTCTCTTTCCTTGCAAGCTTCTCCTGTGCCTGGCTCCTCTGGGTACTGACTCAGAAGTTAAACCTGGAGCTGATTTTATAGCCAAGCAGTTTAGGGTAAGGAGAATCGAAATCGAAAGCACACACTTTTTTTCTGAGAAGTTCCTTGGACTTTGATCCCATCTCCCCAGCCTGGATGTGAAGCCAAAAACTGTGCTGAGGTAGAAGGAAGGTTTCAGTTTCTCCACCTGAGTTTTGGAATTCCAGACTGGTCCCTCCTCCTCTGTTGGCTTGTGTTACTTAAGGCCCCAATGAACACAGAGCAGCAGGTGGCTGTGAGCCAGTAACAGGCTGACAGAGGTCATCAGCCTGGTTCTCGGAAGCACTTTTGAGAGGAAAGCGGTTTGCTTATTTTTATTATTTTTTTTAACTTGTTCAATTCTTTTCCTTTTTCAAAAAGTATTTTGACTTCAACAGTGATATTTTTCCTTATCAATATAAATACCTATGTGTATTTATGTGTGTGTGTGAAATGCCTAATTTTATAGTCCAAGATAGGTATTTACAATTATTTTGTTGCATGTACTTATAGTTTTTTTTTCTTTGCATATACTAGGGTATCCAGATTTGTTCAAGGAGGTGGGAATGTAATTTGAGGGTCTCCTTCGAATAAAAAAAAAGAAAATATGAAGTGAAATGAATATTTAAAATGATCAAAAACACATAACCAATATTTTTACCTTTGTATTTTTTAAATTGTTTTATTGTCTACATTTACCCCCCACCACTCCCACCCCCCCACCAAGACATCACCAACTCCATCCTCTGATTCCACCTACCCTTGGTTTTGTCCATGAGTCCTTTATAATTGTTCCTGAAACCCCTTCCCCCCTACCCCCTACTATCTCCTCCTACCTCCCCTCTGGTTACTCTCAGATTGTTCTTAATTTCAATGTCTCTGGTTATATTTTGCTTGCTTGTTTGTTTTCTTGATTAGGTTCCACTTAAAGGTGAGATCATATGGTATTTTGTTTCACTGCCTGGCTTATGTCACTTAGCATAATGCTTTCCAGTTCCATCCATGCTGTCATGAAGGGCAGGAGCTCCTTCTTTCTTCCTGCTGCATAGTATTCCATTGTGTAAATGTACCATGGTTTTTTGATCCATTCATTAAGATGAGCACTTAGGTTGCTTCCAGGACTTGGCTATTGTAAATTGTGCTACTATGAACATTGGGGTGCATACGTTCTTATGAACTAGTGTTTCAGGGTTCTTAGGATATAATCCCAGCAGTGGAATTGCTGGGTCAAAAGGCAGTTCCATTTTTAGTTTTCTGAGGAAATGCCATACTGTTTTCCACAGTGGCTTCACCAGTCTGCATTCCCACCAACAGTGCACTAGGGTTCCCTCTTCTCCACAATCTCTCCAGCACTTGTCTGTTGCTTTGTTTATGATGACCATTCTGACTGGCGTGAAGTGGTATCACATTGTGGTTTTAACTTGCGTCTCTCTGAGGGCTAGTGATGCTGAGCATCCTTTCATATGTCTCTAGGCCCTCTGGATGTCCTCCTTGGAGAAGTGTCTGTTCAGGACTTTTGCCTATGTTTTAATGGAGTTGTTTGTCTTTCTGGAGTGAAGTCGTGTGAGTGTTTTATATATTTTGGGGATCAAACCCTTGTCCGAGGTATCATTGGCAAATATGTTTTCCCATACAGTTGGTTCTCTTTTCATTTTAATGCTGTTTGCTTTAGCCATGCAGAAGCTTTTTATTTTGATAAGGTCCCATTTGTTTATTCTTTCTTTTATGTCCCTTGCTCTAGGGGACATATTGGTGAAAATATTGCTGCATGGAATGTCTGAAATTTTCCTGCCTATGTTCTCCTCTGGGATTTTCATGGTGTCATGACTTATATTTAAGTCTTTTATCCACCTTGAGTTTATTTCTGTGTATGGTGTAAGTTGGTGAGTTTCATTTTTTTTCACATGTAGGTGTCCAGATCTCCCAACACCATTTGTTGAAGAGGCTATTTTTACTCCATTTTATGCTTCTGCCCCTTTTGTCAAATATTAATTGACCACAGAGACTTGGGTTTATTTCTGGGCTCTCTATTCAGTTACATTGGTCTATGTGTCTATTCTTTTGCCAGTACCAGGCTGTTTTGATTACAGTGGCTTTGTAATACAGTTTGATATCAGGGATTATGATCCCTCCTACTTTGTTCTTCTTTCTCAAAATTGCTGAGGCTATTCAAGGTCATTTATGGTTCCATATAAATTTCTGAAATGTTTTTTCTATATCTGTGAAATATGTCATTGGTACGTTAACAGGGATTGCTTTGAATCTATAAATTGCTTTGGGTAGTATGGACATTTTGATGATGTTATTCCTACCAATTCATGAACATGGTACATGCTTCCATTTGTTTGTGTCTTCCTTAATTTCTTTCTTCAGTTTTGTGTAGTTTTCTGAGTACAGGTCTTTCACCTCCTTGGTTAGGTTTATTCCTAGGTACTTTATTTTTCTTGTTGCTATATCAAATGGTATTTTTTCCCTGATTTCTGCTTCTGATATTTCATTGTCGGTGTACAAAATTACGTTTGATTTCTGAGTATTGACTTTGTATCCCGCTGTTTTACCAAATTCACTTATTAGGTCAAGTAGTTTTTTGGTGGAGTCTATAGGATTTTCTATGTACACTATCATGTCATCTGCAAACAATGACAGTTTTGTTTCCTCTTTTCCAATTTGGATGCTTTTTATTTTTTATTTTTTTCTTGTCTGATTGCTCTGGATAGGACTTCCAATACTATGTTGAATAGGAGTGGTTAAAGTGGACATCCTTGTCTTGTTCCTGATCTTAGTGGGAAAGCTTTTAGTTTTTGCCCACTGACTACAATGTTAGCTGTAGGTCTCTCGTATATGGCCTTTATTACGTTGGGGAATACTCCCTCTATTCCCACTGTGTTAAGTGTTTTAATCATAAATGTGTGCTGGATTTTATCAAATGCTTTTCCCACATCTATTAATATGATCATGTGATTTCTGTCTTTCCTTTTGTTTATGTGATGTATTTTGTTTATTGATTTGCAAATATTGTGCTATCCTTGCATCCCTGGGATGAATCCCAGTGGATCATGTTGTACGATATTTTTAATGTATTGCTGGATGCGGTTTGCCAATATTTGTTGAGGATTTTAGCATCTATGTTCATCAGCAATATTGGCCTGAAGTTTTCTTTCTTTGTTACCGTATGTGTTTTTGGGATTAGGATGATTCTGGCTTCATAAAAAGAGTTTGGGAGTCTTCCGTCTTAGATTTTTGGAATAGTCTGTGAAGAATAGGGGTTAGCTCTTCCTTAGATGACTTGTAGAATTCTCTGTGAAACCATCTGGTCCAGAGCTTTTGTATGTCAGGAGTTTTTTTTATTACAGCTTCAATTTCATCGGGCATTATTAGTCTGTTCAGGCTTTCTGCTTCTTCTTCATTCAGTTTTGAAAGATTATATTTTTCTAGAAATTTGTCCAATCCATTTAGGTTTTCAAATTTCTTGGCACATAGTTCTTCATAGTAATTTCTTACAATCCTTTGTATTTCTGTGGTATCAGTTGTAATCTCTCCTCTTTCATTTTGGATTATGTTTATTTGAGCCTTCTCTCTTCTTTTCTTGATCAATATGCTTAGAGTCTTTTCGATTTTGCTTATCTTTTCAAGAACCAGATCCTGGATTGAGTGATCCTTAGAATTGTGCTTTTAGTCTCTATGCCATTTAATTCTGCTCTGATGTTGGTTATTTCCTTCCTTCTACTTGCTCTGGGCTGTCTTTGTTGTTGTCCCTCCAGTTCTTGCAGCT
The DNA here is from genome assembly GCA_004026765.1 of Micronycteris hirsuta. Lineage (NCBI taxonomy): Eukaryota > Metazoa > Chordata > Mammalia > Chiroptera > Phyllostomidae > Micronycteris > Micronycteris hirsuta. Next base: position 87,235 of record PVJI01002317.1, on the reverse strand, counting down.
GCAGGCTTAGGTTGTTTATTTGAAATGTTTCTATCTTTTTTAGGTAGGCCTGTATCACTATGAACGCCCTTCTCAAGACTGCCTTTGCTGTGTCCCACAAGTTTCGGATTGCTGTCAGTTCATTTTCATTTGTTTCTAGAAACTTTTTGATTTTTTCCTTGATGTCATTCTTGACCCATTCATTGTTTAATAGCATGCTATTTGGTCTCCATGAGTTTGAGTGTTTTTGAGTTTTATCCTTGAGGTTGGTTTCTAGTTTCAGTCCCTTGTGGTCAGAGAAAATGCTTGATATGATTTCAATTTTCTTGAATTTGTTGAGGCTTGTTTTGTGACCTATCATGTGGTCTATCTTTGAAAACATTCCATGTGCATTTGAAAGGAATGTGTATTTTGCTTCTTTGGGATGAAAGGCTCTGTATATATCAGTTAAGTTCATTTGATCTAGGACATTGTTCAGTACCACGATATCTTTGTTGATATTTTGTTTGGAAGATCTGCCCACTTTTGACAGTGGGGTGTTAAAATCCCCTACTATAATTGCATTGCTGTCAATATCTTTCTTGAAGTCCTCCAAGATTTTCTTTATGTATTTGGGTGCTCCAATGCTGGGTGCATATATATTTACAATGTTTCTGTCTTCTTGATGAATTCTTCCCTTGAATATTATGAAGCGACCTTATGGGTCTCTTTTTATGGCCCTCTTTTCAAAGTCTATTTTGTACGATATGAGTATAGCTACCCTGGCTTTTTTTCCTGTCCGTTTGCTTGGAATATTTGTTTCCAGCCCTTCACTTTCTGAGTAGACCCACTTTTGTCCTGAGGTGGGTCTCTTGTAGGCAGCATATGTGTAGGCCATGAGTTCTTATCCATTCAGCTATCCTATGTCTTTTGATTGGAGCATTTAATCCATTTATGTTTAAGGTTATTATTGATAGGTACTTATTCATTGCCATTGTTTTGTACCTGTGTTCCTCTCTCTCTCACTCGCTTTTTTCCTTTTCTTAAAGCAGACCCTTTAGCGTCTCTTGCAGTGATTAACCAATATCTTTAAAAAACTGACAAATATTGCAAACATTTATCTGCATCAGTTTGTTTCCTTCTTCCATTAAGATACTTCTATCATATTTAAATTACAATGCTGGTGTATGCAGTTTAGTTGTATACCAGGACTGTTTTATTTTTCCCTTTTTTATCTTTATTATATTTTTTCCGTTATAAATACACTTGGGAATCAGCATTTTCATATAAGTAAACGTCTCAGAAAGCTAGAGTTAAGCCAGAGGTCAGTAAACTTTTTCTGTAAATGGCCAGAGAGTAAATATTCTGGACTTTGTGGGTATGGTCTCTATCATAGCTACTCAGTTCGGCTGTTGTAGAGCAGAAGCAGCTATAGACAGTATGTGAATGAAACAGCGCAGCAGTGTTCCCATACAACTTCATTCACAAAAACAGAGATGGGCTAGATTTGGCCCACAAGCTATAGTTTGCCAGTCTCTGCTTTAAGCAGTAAATTATTTTGTATTTTAATAATTTTATGGTAATTATTCTTAAATTGTGTATCAATTAGTGGACTTGGTCATACAGTACACTCAATGAACATAAGGATGCTTATGTTCTTTCGAATTAGTGTTTTGGGTTCCTTCGGATATATTCCCAGAAGTGGGATTGCTAGGTCAAAAAGGAGATCCATTTTTAATTTTTGAGGTATCTCCATACAGCTTTCCACATTGGCTGCACTAGTCTGCATTCCCACCAACAGTGCAAAAGGGTTCCCCTTTCTCCAAATCCTCACCAGCACTTGTTTGTTGGTTTGTTGATGATAGCCATTTGACAGGTGTGAAATGATTTCTCATTGTGGTTTTAATTTGCATTTTTCTGATGATTAGTAATGCTGACCAACTTTTCATATGTTTATTTGCCATCTGAATGTCCTCTTTGGATAAGTGTCCATTCATGTCCTTTGCCCATTTTGTAATTGTGTTGTTTGGGTTTTTTTGGTGTTGACTTTTGTAAGTACTTCATAAATTTTGGATATTAACCCCTCAATAGATACTTGGGTGGTCTTTTTATGTTCTTGATGATTTCCTTTGCTGCGTAAAAAATTTTTAGTTTGATGAGTTAGTTTGATGAGTTCTAATTTTTAGTTAGATTTTAGTTTGATTTATTGAGACTTGTTTTGTGTCCTTGCATGTGGTCTATGCTACAAAATGTTCAATGTGCACTTGAAAAGTATGTATATTCTGCTGCTTTGGTGTGAAATACCCAGAAGATATCAATTAAATCCATTTGATCTAGTGTGTCGTTTAAGGCCACTGTCTCCATGTTCATTTTCTGCCTGGAAGATCTATTCATTGATGTTAATGATGTGTTAAAACCTCTGACTATGACTACATTTCTGTCAATCTCTCCTTCTAAGTCCATCAAGATTTGCTTCACGTATGTAGGTGCTCCTGTGTTGGGTGCATAAATTTTTACTAGGGCTATATCCTCTTGCCAGATTGTTCCCTTTATCATCATGTAGTGTGCCCTTCTTTGTCTCTTACTACAACTTGGTTTTAAGGTCTATTTTGTCAGATCTAAAATGTATTTTAGAGCAAAGAAGAGAAAGAGTAAATATGAAATGGTAGGAAGTAACTGTGAGGAATTAGCAGGGGTCTGCTGTAACCAGTGCAATAAGCTGATTGAGGATGAGTTTGAAAGATCAGGTGTGACCTGGGTGATGAACTTTATTCCAGTCGGGAGGAATCTTGAAGGTGATGAGCATGCTCAGTGCCCTGCTTGAGTTTCATTAATGGCAGGAGGGGAGAGCAAATAAAGCAGGGTTCTGGAAATAGGAACAATGAGGAGGCATACTATAACTTGGAGCCATGTTACAGTCCCAGCACTCTAGGCCTCAGGGGAAGATTTGCTTCATATGATCACTCTGTGATTCAGATTCCTTGCATCCTATGTTTGGAACATTTAAGGCATTGTACTTATATGCAAGTTAAAAGTTGGACTGCTGCCTCATCTGTGATTCAGATACTAGTGAGAGAATGGAAGGGTACGTGGAATATAATCTCAAAGTTCTGTGACCCAGGCTCACAAATGGCAAGAAAGGTGGAGCATAATCTCAAAGTTCTATGGCCCAACCTCACAAATTGCAAGTAGTTGGGCACATATTCCATGTGCAAACTTAACCATATGATCACATCTAGAGCTTATCTTGTAAAATAGAATGAGACCATATTTGGAGCTGCAAATCATGTTATAACTCTTAACATGTATGCAACAATGTCAGAAACAGATTTTAGTAAAGTTCTGAAAGTAAACTTGCCAAGTACATGATTTGCATTCAAGGCACTAAAATTGTAGTGGCCCCACAATTTCTGATTTATAGAGACTGGTTGGGGGTTCAAGTGGACACAAGACCTACAACCAAATAAATGTGTTTGTTCCTTAGTTAGTTATATCCAAGAAATTTCAGGGTTTATTTTTTCTTCCATTAGTTTCGTTCTTGCTGTGGCTCTGGCTCCCTTGCTGTCTGTGGGAGACTGTTCTGCGTGGCGTGGGCCCTCTCCCACTCAGACAGTGGAGAGCGACACAAGGCCCACACTCATGGATGGTTCTCCCGTGGGGAATCAGGCCTGCATTGTACCTAGGCTGCTATGAAACTTGCTTTTGCTAAAACTCCCTCACCCTGGATTGAGACAGCAAAGGTTTACTGCATATCTCTGAAGTAACTTCCTAAAGTCCATGCTAAACCTTCCAAGGATGAGTGTAACCAGTTCAACCACTTTTCCCTTTACATTTGCAAATATCCTCCTTTCTTGATGTAATCAGCAACATCCCCTCCTTTGTTATCTGTAAAGGGTAATCACCTACAGTGATCCTATGCATAGTCCAATGAGGACCTGTGCATAGTAAATGAAAACCACCCTCAATGTAATGTGCCCAGAAAGACAATAAAAGCCTGTCAAGGCAGGGGTCCGCACGCTCTCCTCTTGAGAGAGTGGCCAAGGTGCTCCAAGGCATTCTCCCTTTGAGAGAGTGGCCATGCCTTCCCTTTTCCTCCACAGGACTCGGTAGTCCCTGTGAATTTATCTTGTGTCTCAGCCATGATGCCGCGGATACTGCAGGCCAGTGTCCGCATTAGCTGTCCTCTTTTGTTTTTGTTATTTTTGTTATTTGTGTCAATGAGGATATGAATGGCCAATTTTCCCAGCGCCATTTACTGATGTCACTGTCTTTTCTCCATGTAATATTCTTGACTCCCTTGTAAAATATTATTTGACCGCAGATGTTTGGTTTCATTCTGGGGATGTCATTTCTGTTTCATCAGTCTATGCATGCACTTTTATGCCAGGACCATACTCTTTTGATTATTTTATCTTTATAATATTGATTGAAACCAGGAAGTTTCCTGCTTTGTTCTTTTTCAGGATTGCTTTGGCTATTTGTGATCTTCTATGGTTCCATGTAAATTTTAGGATTGTTTTCTATACTTCTGTAAAATTTACCATTGGAATTTGTTAGTGATTGCACCAAATCTATTAATGGCTTTGGGTAACACGGGCATTTTAACTAACTGTATTAATTATTCAAATCTATGAACATGGGATACATTTTTTATTTATTTGTATCTTCTTTAAATTTTTTCATTAATATGTTGTAATTTTCAGAGTAGAGCTCTTTCACCTTCTTGATTAAATTTATTTTTAAGTATTTTGCTTTTGATAGTGCTTCAAATGGGATAATTTTTTTCCAGATGTTTTGTTGTTAGTGCAAGAAATGCTACTGATTTTTATATATTAATTTTGTATCTTACAATTCTACTGAATTTGTTATATCTCACAGTGTTTTGGTGGAATCTTTAGGATTTTCTAAATATAGTATCATGTCTCTACAAATAGAGACAATTTTACTTGTTTCACTACAATCTGATGCTATTTATTTATTCACTTACTTATTTTGCTTTATTGCTCTGGCTAGAACTTCCAGATTTTGTCAAACAGGACGGGTGAATTGGGCACCCTTGCCTTGTTTCTGATTGCAGAAGGATAATTTTCAAACTTTCACCATGAGTATATTTGCTGTGGTCTTCTTATATCTGGCTTTTGTTATGTTAAGGTATGTTTCTTCTCTAATTTTTTAAGAGTTTCTGTGATGAGTGTAAGTTGAATTTTGTCAAATGCTTTCTTTGCATCTACTGATATGATATTATACGTTTTTTCCATTCTATCAATGTAATACATAACACATGTATGTTGAACCATCCTTGCAGTCCTGAGATACAGTCTTCTTGATTATGGTGAATGATTCTTTTAATGTGCTTAATGAATGTATTGTTTGTATTTTATTAGGAATTTTTGCACCTATATTTATCAGAGATTTAGCCTGTAGATTTTTTTTCCTTCAGGGTCTTTTTCTGGCCTTTATATCAGGAAAATAACTACCTTGTAAAATGAATTTGGAATTGTTCTCCTTTTTTGGATCCAGAATTTTTCTTCTTTAGAGGTTTTCAATCACTGTTTCAATCTCCTTTTTAGAAAGTAACTTAATGTTCATATTTTTTCTTGGTTCAAGTGTCTCCAAAAGCAGGGTTATTTGTTGGACTATTCAGGTTTCTGTATGCTTGTTAGGTCCCCTGGTTATGTGGGCTGATAGGTGTATTCAACAATGGACAGGACTAGGAGTTAGTTTTGCTGTCTGGGCAGAGTGGGAAAACTGGCCCCATGGCCAGCAAGGCTCTTTGCTTGAGACCTTGACTCAAGCTGACCTGTTCTCCAAGTTCTTGGTCACAGGGGGCCACTGGCTGTGCTCTGCGGACAATCAGATCTGCCTATTGTGTACTCTGTTGAAGTGTAAATGGGATACTCAGCCTTTCAGATATTCTGATCAGGCTTTCTGGTTAAGTAGAGTCAGGGGCAACATGCAGCTATAGGTGGAATTATTAGCTCCCTATCAGGGCTGAGTGGGTGGACTGGCTCTAGTCAGCCTCCCAGCTGTTCCAGTCAGACTTTGTATTTGGCATAGGCCAGGTGTCATATGCAGCAGTGGGCTGGGCTATGAATTAGCGCCCTCCCTGGCCAGGGGAACAACTCCAAGCCTGGCAAGGGGGCTTTTTGTGGTTTTGACTCAAGGTGACCTGCACCCTAAGTTCCCTGACTGAATGGTCCCACTGTTTTGATCTGGTGATAATTAGCTCTGCCCGCCACACTCTTTACTTGAGTCTTGCTGGGCAATTCACGTCCAAGGAGTTCCAGCCAGGCTTTCTAGCCACGTAGGGCTGGTAGCTCTACTCCACAGTGGGCTGAGCTATGACTGAGCTCTGCTCTCTGAGCATGGGGGAGACCAGAGTTCAAAAGCAGCAAGGCTTTTTGAGGACCTAAATCAGACAGAACTGCCCTCTGCCAGGTTTTCTGGTCAGACTTTGCCACCGTCTTGGCTGTGCAAGTAGGCAAAGCTTCTAGTCAGGACTACTACTTGGATGCTGTAGGTAGAAATTTGGCTTGATGAATTCTGAGCACTGGTTGTTGCTATTCCCTCTCCTCCCATCCGTCACCACTAGAATTTCAGTGGTCAAGACCTGCAGATTTCCCCTAGCATCCCCATTAGCTGAACAGGAATGGGAGACCTAAGAATTGACCCAAAAGGCTACCAATGCTGAATGTCAACCCTGGGCTCCCTTTTCTCATCGGAGAAACCATAGGGTCAGGGAAGACCTCTCTGTATCACTGCACACAGGCCTAAGTGAGGGGAAATGTGGTCAGAGTGTAGCTTGTCTTTGTACCCTTCATATGAGGGCTGTCTTAAACTCTGTGGTATAGGGAGTTGCTTCAAGCTCTCTGCTATGCTCTGTGATTTTTTCAGTAGTGTCTTTTTCATGAATAGATGTTAGTTGCTCTTGTGAGAGAGAGCAAAGTCAGGGAAGTCCTACATTGCCATCTTCGTGGCCCCACCTCCCAAACTTGTTCTTATTTTTAAGATTGTTCTAACTATTTAGAGTCTCCTGATTTTTCTATATGTAACTGTAAGCAAAATGATGTATAAGGAACCCAATTTAACCATAAGCTAATCGATATAAACATGAGTTAAGTTCTTAAGTCATTCCATGAACATTATAATAAAATTATGTGGAACCAAATGACATTATTTGAGGACCTACTATATGGCTTTTAGTATGTTGAAGTTGTTTTCTTCAATTCCTAGTTTATTGAGTGGATATTTTTTTTTCATGAAAGGGTGTTGAATTTTTAAACAATTTTTTTTGCATCAATTTAGATAATTATATGGTTTTTATCCTTCATTCTGTCAATATGGTGTATTACATTGATGCATTCCAGGATTAAATCCCACTCGGTCATGGTATATAATAGTTTTACTATGCTACTGAATTCAGTTTATTAATATTTTGTTGAGAATTTTGGCTTCATGTGCTTAAGGGATAGTGATATATAATTTTATTTTCTTGTAGTGTCTTCTTTTGGCCTTCTTTCAGGGTAATGCAGTACTCCTTTCCTTTCCTTTTCTTTTTTTTTTTCTTTTTTCTTTTGGAAAAGTTTGAATAGGATTGGTGGTAGTTCTTTAAATACTTGGTAGATTTTATTGGAGAAGTTGCCTGACCCAGAGACTTTTTTTGGTGGAACGCTTTTGATTACAGATTTAGTATCCTTTTAGTTATAGGCTTATTCAGGTTTTTTAATTTATGTGATTTAGTATTGGTAGGCTTTGTGTTTCTAAGATTTTGCACATTTCATGTAGGTTGGCATAGAGTTGTTCATACTACTCTCTTCTGATCTTTTTATTTCTGTAGAGTCAGTGATGTCTCCACTGTCATTTATAATTTTAGTAATTTGAGTCTTCTGTCTTTTCTCCTTAGCACATCTAGCTAAAAATTTTTTTTCAAAGAATCAACTTTTGATTTTTCTCTCTTGTTTTTTTCTATTCTTTTTTTTTTAACCTGGGCCTTACCAATTATTATTTTATTTCTTCTTTGTGTTTAATTTGTTCTTAAGTTGTAAAATTAGGTTATTGTTTTTAGAATGGATTTTTTAAGAGTTTATTTATTTATTAGAAAGAGAGGAAGGGAGGGACAAAGAGAGGGAGAGAAACATTGGTGTGCACAAGAAATATAGATCAGTTGCCTCTCACACGTACCCAAATGGGGACTTGATCCACAACCCAGGCATGTGCCCTGACCAGGAACTGAACCAATGGCATTTTGGTTCACAGGCTGGTGCTCAATCCGCTGAGCCACACCAACCAGGGTGAGAGAAATTTTTTTTTTTAATGTCAGTGTACATAACTGTAAATTTCCCCCTTAAATTGCTTTTGCTGGGTCTGATGTGTTTTGATGTGTTGTGTTCTCATTTTAGTTTTTCTCTAAGTATTTTATAATTTCCCTTGTGATTTCTTCTTGATCCAAATATTGTTTAAAACTGTGTTGTTTGATTTTCATAAATTGTGCATTTCCAGTTTTTTAAAAAATTGATTATGGTTTTTATCTTATGATCTAGAGAAGATACTTAGTGTGATAACTATCTTTTAAAATTTTTTTAAATTATGTTTTATTGATTATGCTATTACAGTTGTCCCAATTTTTCCTTTTTGCCCACCTCTACCCAGCACTGCCCACTCCCTAAGGCAATCCCCACAACTTTGTTCATGTCCATGGGTGATGCATATATGTTCTTTGGCTACTCCATTTCCTATACTGTACTTTACATCCCCATGGCTATTCTGTAACTACCTATTTGTACTTTTTAATCCCCTCACCTCCTCACTCATTCCTCTATACACTCTTCCCATCTTCCTCTTCTGAAATAAGTCCCTTTAACATTTCATATAATGATGGTTTGATGATGATGAACTCCTTTCATTTTCTCTTGTCTGGGAAGCTCTTTATCTTCCCTTCAATTCTAAGTGATAGCTTTGCTGGGTAGAGCAATCTTGGCTGTTGGTCATGGCTTTTTGTGACTGAATATTTCTTGCCAATGCCTTCTAGCCTGCAAAGTTTCTTTTGAGAAATCAGCTGATAGTCTGGGAATTCCCCTGTAGGTAACTAATTGCTTCTCTCTTGCTGCTTTTAAGATTCTCTCTTTAACAACTGTCATTTTAATTATGATTGGCCTCAGAGTAGGCCTCTTTGCATACATCTTGTTTGAACTCTCTGTGCCTCCTGGAATTGCATGTCTATTTCCTTCTCCAAATTAGGAAAGTTTTCTTTCATTATTTTTCAAATTGACCTCCAACTTCTTGCTCTTTCTCTTCTTTTCCTGGCACCCCTATGATGCGAATGTTGGAATGCTTGAAGTTGTCCCAGAGGCTGCTTATACTATCCTTGGCTGCTTATACTACCCTTGGTATCCTTGAGATGGGGGGATTCTTTTTTCTTCTTGTTTTTCTAATTGGTTGGTTTTTTTTTTTTTTTTTTTTTTTTTTTTTTTTTTTTTTTTTTTTTTTTTTTTTTTTTTTTTTTTTTTTTTTTTTTTTTTTTTTTTTTTTTGCTTCTTTGTGTTCCAAATCATTGATTTGATTCTTGGCTTCATTCACTCTACTGTTGTTTCCTTGTAAATTGTTCTTTATTTCAATTAGTGTATCCTTCATTTCTGACTGTATCTTTCTTATGTTGTTGAGGTCCTCATTAAGTTAACCATGAGCATCTTAATAACCAGTAGTTTGAACTCTGCGTCTAATTGATTGCTTATCTCCATTTTGTTTAGTTCTTTTTCTGGAGTTTTCATATATTCTTTCATTTGGGCCATGTTTCTTTGTCTCCTCATTTTGGCAGCCTCCCTGTGTTTGTTTCTATGTATTGGGTAGATCTGCTATGACTCCCTGTCTTGGTAGCATGGCCTAATTTGGTAGGTGTTCTGTAGCATCCAGTGGCACGGCTTCCCCTTTCACTCAAACTGGGTACTTGAGCTCTGCCTTTCGTGTGGGCTGAGTACACCCTCTTGTACTTGAGCCTTGGTTGCTTTAGCAGGTCAATGGAAATTATTTAGGCAGGCCAATCAGTTGCAAGGATTGAGGAATCTTACCTGTCATTGGCTAACCAGTCATCAGCACAGGGCCAAGCAGGGTGAAGGGGGAAGAGTCTGTGCCCCAGCTGGGAAGATAAGCTTTGTCTCTTTAGTGGCTTATGGTCCCAAGGTCTTTTACTCAGCCTTAGCCATGGGGGGTTACAGCTTCTGAAACCAGGCAGGGCAGTTTTCAACAGATTTCTGCAGGTTCTGAATGATGGTTGATCTACAATTTAGTTGTAATTTTGATTTGGTTGTGCAAAGAGGTGAGCCCTGTTTACCTATGCTGCCATCTTCATTGAGACTAAATTTGTTGTCTAACATATGGCTTAGCCTGAAAATGTTTCATGAGCATTTCACAAGAATGTATATGTTGCTGTTAGATAGAGTATTCTGCATATATTTTTAGGTGTAGGGAGCGTATGGTGTTTTAAGTTTAAGCATATGGTGTTTTACATTTTGTATTGTCTGTCTAGATTTATCTATTACTGTGAGTGGGCTATGATGATCTTTAAAAATTAATTTACAACTGTATATTTCTTTTTTCAATTATGTCAGGTTTTGCTTTATATGTTTTGATTCTTATTGGGCGTATACATGTCTATAATCATTATGTCTTCTTACTCTGTTAAACCTATTGTTAATACACAATATCCTTCTTTGATGCAAAAAGCATATATCCTCTCATTGCATTCCTCACACCCCCAACACATTATCTGCCAAATATATAGTAGAACAATTTCATGTATAAATTAGATCATTTTACTTTGCTTTGTAAAATTCTTCAGTATTTCCCATTCAGCAAGACTAATCTCTAAACTCTTTGAAGTCACCTACCAGGGCTTTCAAAGCCTGTCCTCTGTTCATTTCTCTAATCATGGTGCTTTATTTGTTCATTTTATTTTAGTTTGAATCACACTGTCTTTGTTGTTTTTCTTAAGTTGTAGTTTTTTATGCTTCAGGCCTTCTCACGTAATATTCACTTTGTCTATAATGATATTTTCCTAGTCTGCTTAACCTCTATCATTTAAAAATTTTCACCTTACAAAATTTTCAGGTAAATATTGTGTACTACCTGCAGAGAACCCTAACTCGTACTCAGCAGCCTTTTATTTTTTATTTATTTTCTTATAGCAATCAGTAAAATTTGTTTTTTACAAATTTCCTTCAGTGGGAAACACTTTGAGGAAAATTTTTACATGCTGTAATGAGGATAGAAATCATATTTTTAAACTCATTATTATACCTGGTGTTTGGTACATTGCAGGTATTATCTCACTTTTTGAGTTGATGAAAAAGAGAATTGTGCCAGAATTAGTGGCAGAGCCCTACTTTAGAGAGTAATGCCTTTTCTTGACTGTGACTCAGCAGGTTTCTCCTAGAAAGATTCTTCACAAAGAGTTGAGAAGATGGTGGAGAAGGTTACTATAATAGAACCAGGAACTTACACTTTTTTTTTGCCTGCTGGCATGAATATTAGATGACATTTGAAACAATGTTAGTGACCAGGTGTATTTTCCTTGGCATACTTAAAGTACACATTTGTCAGAAGCAATCCTTAACCCTCCCTTTCAGAAATCTCTAATAGACAGAAGGAAGTCCAGGTAAGATGTAGGAAATAAAAGGGATTTATGAAGCTCAATGATATGATTGCATCTGAGTCTTGGCTTTGGAGTGACACCTTCCAAATGGTTGTTGTCATGTTGTCATATTCTTTTCATTTCATGTGTTACCTAACCATCAGTCCCAGTAACCTTGTTTTAGCTTCATTGAAAACTCTAGGTACTCATTAGCAATTACATGTTGTTCATTGCTTCCCATTTTAGGGAGAAATCCCACAGAGCCCACACAAATGCTGGGGAAAGGCTCACAAAGGCTGGGGAAAAGTTCACAAAGTCAGTTGATCTTCAACATTATGGTTACCAGATGAGGATTTTACCCTGATTCAGTATGTCAACCCTGTCACACAGTGAGATGCTATCATCCATAGATCACTGCAGACAATAATATCATTTTCTATGGTATATTTTCTCCCAAAGCTTATATAACTAATACCAATCTCCTACTAAATAATGCTCATCTAAAATATTTTTCTGTTAGCTCATTTATTCACCTAAAGGAGACCTTAAGGAAAGCTAATTCAGTGCTAGGTTTGAAACTAAGTTTAAGGAAATATTGAAGTAGGTATTGAAGTGGTGTGGATATTTTCATTGTGTTCAAACATTTTCAGTCCTAATCCATATACTTCATAGACTAAAAATTGATATAGAGAAATCTATTATATTTTGGTACACTAATAACAAACAATCAGCAGGAGAAATTTAAAAACAGTTCCGTTTACAACTGCATCAACAAAAAAATACACTTAGAAATAAATTTAAGCACAGACCTGTATTCAGGAAAGTAGAAGATACTGAAAAAAAACAAATTAAAGAGGATCCAAAAATGGAGGAATATGCAGTGTTCGTGAATTGGAAGGAATAATATCATTGAAATGTTCATACTACCCAAGAATATCAATACATTCATTGCAATCATATCAAAATACCAATGGCATTATTCTTAGAAATAGAACAAATAATTCTAAAATTTATACAAAACCACAAAATACTGCGAATACCAGGTGGACTTCTGGCCAAGATGGAGGCATAGGTAGACACACTCTGCCTCCTCGCACAACCAAAAGAGGGAAAACAACAATTTAAAAACAAAAAACAACCATATCTGACAGAAAATCCAACTGTTTGGAAGTCCCACAACCAAGAAGTTAAAGAAGACACATTCATGCAGACCAGTAAGCAGGGCAGAACCGGGCAGTGAGCACATCGAGAGCTGTTGGTTTGGGGAGCAGTGGGGGGCAACGCTGCAGCTGCCCAGAGAGGCCCACGGCTGGCCAACCTGGACTCACCAGGGCCAAGACTGGTGGACTGGGCGGTCCCTCATATGCACACAGATAGACCCGGAGGAAAAGCTGAGAAGCGGGGCAGATCATGCAACCCACCAACTTGGGGAAATAAAGCCTCAAACCACCAATTGAAAACACCTGTAGGGGTTGAGGCCGCGGCGGGAGAAACTCCCAGCATCACGGCAGAGTTCACTGGAGAGACCCACAAGAACTTAGATCTGCACAGGCCCACGCACCTGGTAACTGGCATGGAGGGGCCCAATTTACTTGTGGGTGTTGCGCAAGGGGACTGGGAGCCAGCAGAGAGTGGAGCAAGGACCTTTGTTCTGTCTCAGGCCCCACCCCCACAGGCAGTGTCACAACATAATGACGTGGGTTTCCCCACCCTGGTAAACACCTAAGGCTCTGCCCCTTAAAGTAACAGGTATGCCAAGAAAAAAAAATAACCCAAATGAAAGAGCAGATCAAAACTCCAGAAAAAATACAACTAAGCCACAAAGAGATAGCTAACTTATCAGACACACAGGTCAAAACACTGGTAATCAGGACGCTCACAGGATTGGTTGGATTTGGTCGCAAATTAGATGAAAATATGAAGAATACACTAAGAGAAATGAGGGGAAATGTACAGTGAACCAATAGTGATGGTAAGGAAACTGGGACTCAAATCAATGGTGTGGACCAGAAGGAAGCAAAAAACATTCAACCAGAAAGGAATGAAGAAACAAGAATTCAAAAAAATGAGGAGAGGCCTAGGAACATCTGTAAAACGTCCGAACATCTGGGTCATAGGGGTGCCAGAAGGAGAAGAAGAAATCTAAGGGATTGAAAGCTTATTTGAACAAATAACAAAAGAGAACTTCCCCAATCTGGTGAAGGAAATAGACTTTCAGGAAGTCCAAGAAGCTCAGAGAGTCCCAAAGAAGTTGGACCCAAGGAGGAACACACCAAGACACATCATAATAACATTATCCAAGATTAAAAACAAGGAGAGAATCGTAGAAGCAGCAATAGAAAAGGAGACAATCACTTACGAAGGAGTTCCCATAAGACTGTCAGCTGATTTCTCAAAAGAGACGTTTTAGGCAAGAAGGGGCTGGAAAGAAGTATACCAAGTCATGAAAGGCAAGGACCTACATCCAAGAATACTCTATCCAGCAAAACTTTCATTTAGAATGGAAGGGCAGATAAAGTGCTTCTCAAATAAGGACAAGTTCAAGGAGTTCATCATCACCCAACCTTTATTATATTAAATGTTAAAGTGATTTATATAAATCAGGGAGGGATATCAACAGGGGAGTGGGAGGGGGAGAGAGGAGGAGAAAGTACAGAGAATAGGTAGCATAAATGGTAGGTAGAAAACGGACAGGGGGAGGTTGAGAATAGTATGGGAAATATGGAAGCCAGGGAACTTATGTGTGTGACCCATGGACAAAAACTAAAGGGCAGGGAATGGAGGGGTGTGGGGCAGGGGTGTATAGAGGGGGTAAAATGGGACAACTGTAATAGCATAATCAATAAAATAAATGCAAAAAATACTGTGACTATCAATAGCAATCTTTAGGAAATTAAAAAAGATATTGTGCTGACTGCTTTCAAATGTTACTACAAAACTATAATAATCAAGAAAAAAATTATACTGGCACAAGAGACACATAGACCAATGGAACAGAACCAAGGCCCCCAAAATAAAGCCTTGCTTACGTGGTCAATTAATCTACAACAATGGTGCAAAGATACACAATGGAGAATGACATAAATGACAGTCTCTTTAATAAGTGGGGTTAAGGAAACTAGACAAGCAGAAGGAAAAAAATACTAGACCACTCTCTTACACTAAATAGAAAAATAATCTCCAAATAATTGAAAGACAAACATGAGACTTGAAACCATAAAACTCCTAGAATAAATCATAGGCAGTAAACTGACACTGACCTTAGCAATAGCTTTTTCAACATGTCTCCTCAGGCAGGGAAAACAAAAGTAACAATAGCAAATGGTACTACATCAAATTAAAAAGCTTCTGCACAGAAAAGGAAACCATCAACAAAGTAAAAAGACAACCTACTGGATGGGAGAAGATATTTTCAAAAAAATGAGGGGGTAATATCAAAAATGTATAAGCAACTCATACAACTCAATCTAAAAACTAAGAAACAATCAGATTTTAAAAATGGTTAGGGACCTGAATAAGCATTTCTTCATAGAAGACATACAGACGGCCAACAGGCATAGGAAAATATGCTCAACATCACTAATCATCAGGAAATGCAAATGAAAGCCAAAATGAGATACCCCCTCACACCTGTCAGAATGGCTAGTATCAAAAAGTCAATAAACAACCAGTGTTGGCTAGGATTATGGAAAAGGGTATCCTTGTGGACTGTTGGTGGGATTGTAAATTGGTGTAACCGCTGTGGAAAACAGTATGGAGGTTTCTTTAAAAACTAAAAATACACTTCTGTATTACCCAGCAATTTCACTTCCAGGTACTTATGCAAAGAAAATGAAAATGCTAATTCAAAATGACACATTCATATCTATGTTCATTTAGCATTGTTTACAATAATCAAGATATAGAAACAACCTAGGAGTTCATTAATGTAAAAAAAAATGGATAAAGAAGATGTGGTACAGATACACACTAAAATATTACTCAGATATGAAAAAATAAAATCTTTCCCTTTGTGACACAATGGACCTACAGTGTATTATGGTAAGTAAAATAAGTCAGACAGAGTGTGAAAAATATCATATGACCTGACTTATATGTGTAATCTAAGAAAACAAATTGATAAAACAAAAAAGCCCAGACTCACATAAATAGGACAAATTGATGGTTGCCAGAGGAAATAGTTGTGGGGCGATGGGCAAAAAAGGCCATGCGTGAGAAGTCTCCAGCTAATACCACGCTCAGTGGTTGATGGTTGAAAGATTTCCCTACAAAATCAGGAACAAGGCAAGGATGTCATTCTTACCACTTTACTTTTGGATAATGCTGAAAATCCTAGTCAGAACAATTAGGCAAGAAAAAGAAAAAAGATATCCAAAAAGGGAAGGGAGAAGTAAAATTGTTTCACATTCAAACTGTATTCCAATGCTTTAGTAACCAAAATAGTCTGGTACTGACATAGAAACAGACACATCAACCAAGGAACAGAATCAAGAGCCCAGACACAAACCCACGCATTCATTGGGGTAAAGACAGTCTCTTCAGGAAATGATTTTGGGAAAATTGGATATTCACATGCAAAAGATTAAAATTGGATCCTTATCTTATACCACTTACAAAAATGAATGTGAAGTGAATAAAGACATCAATGTAACATCCAAAATTATAAAACTCCT
This sequence comes from Micronycteris hirsuta, assembly GCA_004026765.1. Lineage (NCBI taxonomy): Eukaryota > Metazoa > Chordata > Mammalia > Chiroptera > Phyllostomidae > Micronycteris > Micronycteris hirsuta. The sequence goes on along the minus strand of PVJI01002317.1, from coordinate 70,978 downwards.
AGAAGAATTTTTAGACAGTAAGTTCCTTGATATTAGTTTGGAAAACAATGTTTTTGGATATGATACCAAAATTATAGGAAATAAATAAATAAGTACACAAACAAGTGGAAGAACTTCACTCTAAAAAGCACCCATACAGCAAAAGAAATAATTAACAAAATGAAAGGCAACATATGAAATGGGAGGAAATATTCACAAGCCATAAATCTGATAAGAGGTAATATGCAAATACATAACTACAATTCAAAAAAATAACAACAATATGGTTAAAATATGGGCAAAATACCAGAATAGACTCTTTTTTCCAAAAACAATATACAAATAGCTAACATATATGTATAAAGGTACTCAACATCACTGATTATCAGAGAAATGCAAATTAAAACTACAATAAGATATCATATCACACCTGTTAGAATAACTATTATCAAAAGTGTAAGTGAAAACAAATGCTATAAAAGGCTCTATTTAAATTTCACAACATCATGAATTAAATGATCCTAAATTCACTGTACAAAAAAATAAATAAATAAACTGCCTGGGAAAATAACTTACTGAGGTTTCCACAGCTTAATGGAGACAGAGCTGGTATCCAGCATTTTTTCTATCTGAACTGAAAGCATGTGCTCTTATTACTATTCTGTGTGACTTCCACGAGGATTTCTAGGGAGACAACCAGAATGACTTCTGAATCTTTGCCCTGGTAGGCTTTTTTAACACCATTTGTATGTACCACAACATGGGATCCCTGAACCAGTAGGCCATGGACAACTGCACTACAATTTTTGTGTTCCAGGATACTAAATCTAGAAAAGATCAACTTCATTTCATCACCAGATACAGAGATGAGCAACTTCAGAATAATTCATCAGTCACTTCCTTAATGAATCTCATTATGTTCAACATCCCACTTTACTGCAATCACCCCCAGAAATCCCAGCCTTTCTGGTCATTCAACATCCTCAGATATTCGGATGCTAAAATTCCTGTACAGCTCTATCTGACTTAATCTTTCCTTTATCTCCAAATCTTTGCTGTTCTCTAGAATTCATTTCAGCAAGTCCCAGTATTTTTACTATCCTCCCTATTTATTTCCTTCTGAGTTATATAAGTATATACCCTGTGGACATTGTTTTCCCTACAGAGGTCTCAAGTAGTCTTAAGTGGTTTTATTTTCTCCCATGCCCTGGATGTCATAGGTCCCAGTGAAGAGCTCGGTAACTTCCTTATTACTTATTACAGCTTACAGACACCCCTCATTGTTCTCTCATTAAAAAGGAAGCCCCTTTGAAGCATACACTTGCAGACTGTATCAGCCTGAGGATACAGTCATATTTGTTAGTCAGGTACCATTTTCCCTTTAAGCACACCCATAATTTGTTAAAGGCTTTAGTTCCTTGTTCACTGTTTTTTTAGAGACTCCAGCAACCAAGAGACATTCACCCAATACTCTGGTCTCAAAGTCCCATCAATTTCCGGTATCTCTATGTCCACCCCCACAATACACTTCTGCATTTTCTACCTTGGCCATTGTCAAAACATTTCCATAAACTAAATGTTTAGTCTATGAAGTATATGGATTAGGACTGGAAATGTTTGAACACAATAAAAATATCCACACCAATTCAAAATACACTTCAATATTTCCATAAACTTAGTTTCAAATCTAGCGCTGAATTAGCCTCATTTGTCTACTTATGTAAACATTTATGCTTTTAATTTTTAAATAAGAAATTATGTTTTTTCAGATAACATTTAGTGGGTTAGATGATGGTAGACATCAAATTTTTTTTTTAGCTCTGTGGCTGAAAGAACCATAAAAATGAAGAGTCAGTAGGACAATGAAGGTGATAATAGTAGAACAAGGTAGAGCGGTAGCATGTGTGTGATTCAGAAATGTAGTTTCATATATTTCAATTCATTGAGTGATAACTTGATATTTTTTCCCTTAAATTTCCTTGCTTATTAGGACTAAAAACTTTGGCAGTGACTTATGTGGACACCATCAACAGTGGAGTGGTGCCTTGTTTGGAGAACGCAGTGACAACTCTGGCCCAGATCGAGAACGCAGCGGCCGTGCAGAAGGCAGCCGACCACTACAGCCAGCAGATGGCCCAGCGAGTGAGGTTCCCCACAGACATGCTCCAGGAGCTGCTGGACCTGCACGCGGCCTGCGAGAGGGAAGCCATTGCGATCTTCCTGGAGAACTCCTTCAAGGATGAAAACCAGGGATTCCAGAAGCCTGTGGTACTTTGTCTTAGCATATATCCTTCCTAATTCCTATTCTTCTGCAATGATGCCTGGACATACCCATTTTGACACATAGTTCATGGGTTTCCCATTGTAAAAGAAGCTTGGATTCCTGTGAGTGACAGGACTCAACAGGCTTCTCTTTACCCTTTTTATGAAAGATTGACTCTATTTTTTATTATACCAAAAAATTAATACATGCTTATCAGCAGATTACAAAAACATGCATTTATTAGTTCACAATTCTTTAGGCAGGATCCTAGCACACGATGTGTAGGTGTTCTGCTCTGTGTACCAAAACAAGGGTCAAATGTTGTACACTTGAAACTAACAACATATGGAGGCTCTTGGGAACTCCCCCTCCATCTTCAAGGCAGCAATGGTGGATTGTATCCTTGTCCTGTTTCTAATATCTTTGACTACCTCTGCCACCAATTGGAGAAAACTGCTTTTAAAGGCTCATGTCTTTAGGCATGCCCACTTGAGTAACTTTTTCTCTCTTTCTCTTTCTTTCTTGCTTGCTTGCTTGCTTGCTTGCTTGCTTTCTCTCTCTGTTTCTTTTTTGTGGGAGTGACAAAAGATGTTCATTGAGGCTTGAACACTTGATCCTTCCATACATATAAAACATATAATCTAAAGTAAGGGAAATGATAATCCGGGTGGTGTCAACTCCCTTCTTCCCCTTTGGCACAAGCCTTCCTGGTTGCCTCTTCCCAGGTGCTTCCTTCAAAATCCTGGAGTATACAGGACAGGAGTCACTTCTTGGCACTGTCTGCCTGAGCTGCCACATCTGTCTCTTTCTGAGCAAACAAGAATGTGGATGCTCCTTCTGGGAAAGTGGCCAGTTCTTCAGAACTGAGGTCCTTCACCACACCAATGCCCAGGATATGGGTGGGGCCAATGATGGAGTAGACAAAGCTGATAGGGGCACATCTTACAGGGCAAAGGCATCGTCCTGAACTATCACAGTCTCATACATGTGCTTCAAGATCACCAGGCCTGCCAGCTCCCTCCCTGTCTGCCAAGCCCCTTCCTCAATCCCAGCAGCTGCCTTCAGGAAGTAGGAAACAGTGAGATGTCCAATCAGGATTTCAAATGTCCTGTAAGGCTTCACAAAGGTCTCGGTAGACAAAGGGATGACTTTTTTGATGTCCTTTGCCTTCTCATTGACATCCTTGCAGACCTAGTTGATAGAAATGACTCACTGACCCAGGACAGGGCATAGTGGAGGTGTGGACACCGCCTAGCCTGCCCTCACAATGGCCCAGATCATACCGGCCTCAGGTTTCCTGGGGGCCCAGGTGGCCTGGCTCAACTTCAACATGATATGGGGTTCACCACCTGAGTTCACCTGAGGTCAACAGCAAGAGAGACATCTCCAGGAGTCAACAATTCGGGCCAGAGATTAAGGGTCAGTAATCTATTTCTTAAACTCAACAGTGCCACGTAACAATCTAATCACAAGATTAATATTCAGCATTATCATAGGCCTAGTGACTGTAGTGTTTGGACACCATGGGAGAGAACTCTGGAGATCAACACAGTTCTGTGTAACATGAGCACCTTCACCTTGTCTTCGAGTCTGTCATTGACCATCCTACAAGTTACAAAGTTCTCACTTCATACAGAAGAAAACTAACAGAAGTGTAATTTTTCAATCACAGCAAAAAAATTCTGTTCCTATAATTTTGCACAATCAATCCTTCATTGAAAAAATCCATGAGAGGTACAAAACTCTGTTCAGTAACCACTTACTTCAGAGTGGACCGTTAATTTACTATGAATATGTTTTTCTCCATAGCAATCCAAGTTTGCAGAGGAAAGTTTATTTCTAGTCATGCTGATTTTTTCATTGCTAATTGTCAATGGATGGACCACTGTTAATTCCACTACTGGTAAAGGAACCATTAATAATACTGGATGGCATATTTAAAATTTTCTAACAGAGTTTAACCTAAAAGTTCTCATCAAAGAAAAAACAATTTCTGTATTTATGTAAGGTGTCGGATGATAACTAGACATTGTACAGGTTATTGTCAATGTATACAAATATTGAATCATTATGTTGTGAACCTGAAACTAATGTAATGTTATATCTAAATGATATCTCAATTTGAAAATTAAGGGAACCATAGGGTTGTGTCTACCAACCCCACCATCTCACAAATGTTGAGCCTGAACCCAAGGGAATTAAAGAACATTCCACAGATCACACAAGGTTTTGGTCTAAACTGGGAGTAAAATGAGCCTCCTGATCCTGGTATACTATTCCATGCCCCAGTGCACCCTGATACCACCACACTGCTTCTTCCAGGAAGATCAGAGGTGGACCTTCCCTCCTAATAGCTTCTTCCTTTCTCTTTCTCCACATTTTTCCTGACAAGAAAACATAGAGATAAAGAAGAACTATTTCTTCCTGAACAATGAAGAGGAATCTGGCAAATATTGCAAGGCTCAGCTTAGGCAGCTTTCAGAGCTCTTGGTGGAAAACATTTCAAGAGGAAAGTTCTCTGTGCCTGGAGAATACAATCTCTACTCAGAAGAAATGGACAAGGTTGAACAGTCCTATAACCTGGTGCCCAGGATTGGAGTTAACGTGAGGAATAAAAAGAAGGCAGGAGAACAGTACATTAGGGTCCAAGGGTCTTTGTGGACTCCTTTGAAAATCTAAGACCACAGGACCATTTGTGAAGAGGCAGGAAAGCATGGCGATGTCTGTACATTTTTTCTTCTTATCCACAATTAGTTAAATACTTTTAAATGAACAAAAAATATGGTTCCCAAATACAAAATTTAATATTAGGAATGTAGATGAAAGACAGCATGCCTTTCATTTAGGAAACAATGAAATAGTTTTGTGCTATATTTGAGGGATACATAATGAAAGAAACAGCATTGTCAAGAAGCTTATGATCTTACTTATAAAAGAAATATAAACAGTCAATTAGATGAGGTGGGGTAATGTTACCATACAAGTATACACTGACAATGCGGATACTGTGGCTGATAGATATTGAACACACACTTCCTAAACCAGTTATATTCTTAGGTGCTGGGTTTAAATTATCAACTTAATATTCAGAATAATGTGAATTTAGGTAATACTGTCATCTCCATTATCCAAATGATAAATCAGATGCACTGAGAAGCTAATAAGTTGCCTGAGAACACACAGTCAGCAAGTGACAGAGCTGGTAGGCAGGTCTGTGTACCTGGCATCCAGTCAAATCTCAGAAGGAAAGTTAGCAAAGCTTACTAGAAGAGGAGGTAGTAGCTATAAAGTGAGGTAGCAATAAATGATATCTGAGTAAAGAAAGGGTAGACGAGCATCTGTTCAGAAGAAAAAGAATGTGCAGATACTGAAAACCACGGAGGAGGAGTCTTTGTAGAACTGCACGTGAGCCTGGTTGTCTGTAACCTGCAGTGGGTGGTAGTTGGCATCATTAGGGTAGGAAGCTGGAGGGCTAGGAAAGAGGTTGCCTAAGAGGTTTTTATTCTAACTGAAGAATAAAAACTTTTTTGACTTTTTTTCAAAGATTTTTTTAGAGAGAGGGGAAAGGAGGAAGAAAGAGAGGGAGATAAACATCAGTGTGTGGTTGCCTCTTGCATGCCCCCAACTGGTGACCTGGTCCGCAACCCAGGCATGTGCCCTGACTGGGAACCAAACTAGCAACTGCTTGGTTCTCAGGCCAGTACTCAATCCGTTGAGCCACACCACCTAGGGCAGAAGTTTGATTTTTTATTGTGACCATGGAAGAAAGGGAACCACTGTGTGATCCTAAGAAGGATTTACAGGGTCAAATCATAGCTTTGTTGAACATGATTTCCCCAGCAGGAAGAGTCTTTGCTCCTCCTTGTTTCCTCAGGCAAACGTCCTCTAGAGCTTCCTGCAGGTCCAGGCTGCCACAGTGAAATCCCCCCTGCAGGCAGACAGAGCCCTCGCGGCTGGGGAGAAGGATTTAGCAGGTACAGGAAAGGGCTCTGATCAGAGGAGGGATAGTTTCCTGCAGTGCCCTGTAATGTGTGAGAGCACAGCCTTCTTGAAACAAAGCATTTCCTTTTTTCTTTCTTTCTTTCTTTTTTTTATGGAACAACTTGGCTAAATCTAAAAATAACCACGAGAGTTTTATTTGCTCCGTCAGCCAGGAATGTGATGGAATTCCTTTCCGTCGCATTCTGAAACATGTTTTGCTGATACTGCTAGTGAGAACACTCAGAGATTCCTCTCTGCCATTGACAAGTCATTTCAGTCTCTTACTTTTTAAGGCTACAGCTCAGCATAACTGTTATTTTTGACTCTCTATAAAATCATTGTGGAATACCTGAGGGCCAAGAAGCAGACAGCAGAAAAGGCACAGGACCTTCTAAGACAAACACTGAATGAACTGCAGCCAAAAATGGAGGCTCAAGAGAGAAGCTTCAAGGAAAACATAGCCCAATTGAATAAGATAACTAGAGAAAGAGAAAATCTACCGAGAGAGCCAGAAAGAATGCTGGAGCACAAGCTGAAGGTAAGTCTAGGTGGGGGCCTGCGCAAAGCCTAAAGGACAATCGATAACAAAAACTAAAGGAAAGAACAAAAACTGAAGGAAATCCAAAGGCATATGATTCAGTGAAATGTCAGATTAATCAGATCATTTTAGATCCCTTGGTCTTCAAGACCCAGCACTTTCTGTGGCACTGAAGTTAGGGGGTTACAAATAACATGCTGCAGGTTCCTGGACTGCTGGTCATGGTGCTTACAGGGTCTTATTGTGCCCCCAAGTGAATAGAACTTCAGTTCTTCGGTTGGTACGACCAGCAAAGAGACCTGGTATCGATCCCTCTGTTCTGAAAGTATCCTATTGTACATGATACGAAATACGGAATAATGAAAGCTCTAAATTTTGCTGCATTGGTTTCACGTCTGCCTGCTTCATTCTGTAAAGCCAGAGTAAAATGCCTTTTTGGGTCCCAACCTGGAATTTGATTACCAGCATTCCATGGAGAGTCAGCGGTTGCCTTTACTTGCTACATATGAGTAGTCATCCTACTTCAGTGGAACCAGGAAATGCATACAGTAAAATCTCCATCCTTCCCAAAGAGCATCTTTAGGATGGGAATACACTCCTGGCATAGTTGTCAGGATAGAATCAGCCTCAAACTCCTCACCACCCCCAGTGAGATTGTGATAAGCAATTATAGGATGATGTAAATCACGGATACTCCCACTATGAGGTCTAAGGTTTGGAAATATTGGATAAAAAGCATCAAAGGGCATGTAATTATGTAGAGAACATGTGTTTAACTCCTGCTGTTTTTAAATAAAGTTCTGATAATTGGGATTTTCAAAAGGGAGCTTTCTCCTTTTTACAAATTCAAGAAGGACTAATTACTGAAGAATTTTTTTTTAAGTATGAAGAGATGATTAAAGAGATAACAAGTAGAAGAAGAGAATGGAGAAAATAAAATCGATGAGGTCCCCCATACGTCACGAACAATATGGCTAGCACCGTGCTCATCACCGTGCCATCTGGGGCTTATAAGCTAGTAGGTGTAGGGATGAGATACTGCAGTTCATTTATAAAATATTTTGAGATTCCCTCTTGAGTGTGTTTTTAAAGGCTTCTTATGCTGTAACAGCATAACACTGTGGCTCATTTAGGAAATATTGTGTCATGCTGGTTTCATTCAAGAAAAGTCTAAAAAGAGTGATTAAAAAGGATATCAGGGACTCATATCCAAAAAATACTTTGTTTTGATTGAATGGATTAATTAAAAAATAGAAAATAAGTTAGGAGATAATGATTTCTTCCTAGAAAATATTTAAGCAAAGTGAGAAGATGAATGGTAAGATGAAGAAAACATTGGCATCTGCATTAGAGTCACAAAGATCATTTCTTCAGCTGTGACACGCCCTTATGAATCTGGCAGCAAAGAGTATCAACCAAAATATATAATTTAAATGGGAAAAAATATAAGAATAAATAAAAATGTTTAACTTTATGGATTATAAAGATATGCAAAGTGAAACTAGGAGGTACCTGTGTCACCTGTCAGGTAGTCTAGAAAGAACAGTTCTGATAGGACATTAAATAGGCAAGGGTTTCAGGAAACTGGAAATCTCTCTCATTTGCTATTGAGCTTGCACACTGGTACAAATATACATTAAAATTTTTAATGCAAATAATGTTGGTATAGCAAGTCCACATTTAGGGATTTATCTTATAGATTTACTGAAGTTAAAAATGACATATGTAGCGTTGGCTGGTGTGGCTCAGTAGACTGAGCGCTGGCCTGCGAACCAAAGGGTCGCTGGTTTGATTCCCGGTCAGGGCACATGCCTGGGTTGCAGGTCAGGTCAGCAGATGGCAACCACATATCGATGTTTCTCTCCCTCTCTTTCTGCCTCTCTTCCCCTCTCCCTAAAAATAAATAAATAAAATCTTTAAAAACAGACAATGACATATGTAGTGATATATTGTTGCAGGATTTTTATAAATTCCAAAAGATTGGAAACAACCATAAATTCCCCCTGCGAGGTATTGATTAGGTAAAATTGAGATAGACACAGAGGAATACTCAACAATTGCTAAAATGAAAGGAGAAGCTCTATTTGTACTAATGTAAAGAACTCTAAAAGATTTATCATAAATTTAAAAATGGTGCAGAATTGTGCATAGTTGCGACCATGCAGTGTAAATATGTGAATACACTATGATCTGTCTGTGGAAAGTGCAAAATAAACTTGTATATTGGACACAAGAGTAATGAACTTGCAGAAAATAAATAACTTTACATCGTGTACTCTGTGCCTGTTGGCATCTTACAGGAATTATTACTTATTCAGACAACAAATAAATATAATTATTAACATTAAAATTGAAATAACAATACATGGAAGGGAAAATTCCCATGACAGGATCAAGTATTTACAGAAATACCTAAGTCATCTCAAAGGGAACAAGTCTGCTTGTCACAGCAGGAAACAGAAATTGCAAGCTGTGCATCTTAACCTGGTTGTCCTTTGGACCTCTCAGTAAGGCCTTGAAATTCTAGTCCCGAATTTAGGTTCCAATATAATGTCTACTGGGATGTCGCCAGGAATGGTCTCCAGATTCCTGCCCCACAATTATAAAGACGGTGAATTTGAAGAAAAAAAAACTTAGGGTCAACTAAATATTTTAAGAATTCTTTTCAGCTCTGTAGTGCTTAAGACACTGTGCCTAGAATAAACTGCTTTTAATTTCAAACACTGTGTGTATTCTTTTGACTTTCCATATTGCCCACAGAACACAAACTTCCCTAAACAGCCTGGCTTCCTCACCGTGTACCCTTTATTTGCTAGCCTCTCTGTTCTCCTACCATGGCTTATTTCTTGACTTCCTGTGAGTGGAAATGATGTCTCCCCTGTGCTACCATTGTGCTATGTTATCCCTGCTACCATAGTACTTTTAGATCATTGCAGAATTGAAGTGACAAAATTGCGATGACTTACAGCCGTCTCCTTTACTGCCTCACAATCACATCGACTTGATGATCTTCACCCTCGTGTATTTAGCTCCCACAACAAAGCCCACCCTGTAAATACCAGTTATTTAAAAATAGTGGTGAGTATGAGCATGACCTGCCATCCAACAGGGTGCCAATTACCAAGTCCTTACTATATTAACTGCTTTCCATACTCTCAAAATAAAAGACACAGCTTTAGAAACTAGTATAGATGGGACGCACTGAGGCAGAAAGGACGTAACACACCCATGTGAATCTGCTGCCCAGTTCTCTTTGAGGAACTGGACAGTTCATTTGCTCAGGGTTCCTCAGGCTTCTCTCCCACAACAATTACTCACCGAGGAAGCCAGGGCCTTGCCTCACAATGCAGTTGTGACATTTAAAATAGTAAAGAAAAGAAGTGGCATCTTGCAGTCTCATTTGTACCATAATTTTTCTATGTGTTTAAGGTGCTTCGATAAATGAATGGATAAAAAAGCTGTGGTATGCCTATACAACAGAGTATTACTCAGCCATAAAAAGAATGGAATCTTACCATTTGCAACAGCATGGATGGACCTGGAGGGTATTGTGCTAAGCGAAATAAGTCAGTCAGAGAAAAACAAATATGATATGATTTCCCTTATATGTAAAATCTAAAGAACAAAATAAATGAGCAAACAAAATTGAAACAGACTTAAAATTAAGTCTCTATAATCTGTTTTTTTTGTATTTATCACTGTTATTATCAAAGAACCCATCTCACAGAAATATATGGACTGATATAGAATAGACACTTGACACTATTTCTGTTCTGTAGTTCAGTACAATGGAATGCAATTTTTAAAGTGAATTAAATTTTCTCTGGTATACCACTAAAATACATATGCCAGCATTCTGGCTCACACTGACATTCAAATATGATAGGAGTAGCTGAACAGAAAATAAACAAAATGATGAGACAAATGTTTGTAGCATTTGTCAGCTTTATAAAAATGTTGCTACATGGTTTTGGTCATTTTGAATATTCATTTATTAATTTCTATTTTTCTGGGTTTTTATGTGAAGTAGATTCTCAAATTATATTCAGTCATCAATCCCTTGCCCACCAAATCCAATCCATTCTCCTATAAGCAAGAAACAACTGTAAGTATATGCAACAAAATAATAATGAATTCGACTGGGCTATCAAATCAAGAAATTTATGTACACACACACTGGTATTTTTGTTGCTAATGAAAAAAAACATGTTAAGAGCAAAATACTCTTTGAAAAAGGAGGGAGAAGAACAAGTGAAAAAAATTAAGGAAAAGAAATTAATAATACTAATGAAAACTTTCCTCACAAAACTACACCTGCTGTTCTTTGGCTCACATTCAACCTGCTGCTGGGCATTCCTTGTGGGTTCAGGGAACATGGTCAACAGAGGGGACCAACCTGGGATTCTGAAGGCAGGTGTGGAGCAACCACGACTTTCTTCCCGCCTCATCTACCTCAGTTGAAAACCAAAAGCAAAAAGAAAAGTAAAGACAAGAAAAGGGAGTGGGGCACCCAACGATTCACTTCTCAAAAAAGCACATGCCCTTTCCATCTGGGTTCTTATCAGCCCGAGCCATAACTGCTTGCCTGTAAGAGCTGGCAGGTGTTCAGCTCCTAAAGAGAACAGTCAGTATCCTGAGGAGCCAGACGCTGGAGGAGCTCATGCGGAAAGAGCGAGGGCAGCTGAGAACGTGCCCCCTGTCTGCAGGTCCGGAGACAGGTAAGTTAGCTCCTAGACTTGGTTTTCCATACTCATGTTCTCATGTTCCTTAAATATCGCCAGCAACAACACGGGCCCAGAGGCACATCCCACCCTGGCAGAGCAGGGTGGGCACTGGCTGGCAGGGAGGCAGTGGGAGGCTAGTGCTGGGGCCAGGCTCCCAGCTGCTGAGCGTCTCTGTTTGGATCAGAGGTCACCCGGCGAGGTGACCAGTGTGCCAGTACCTTCTCACCAGGATGAGCTGCTCTTCTGACATTCTCCCAGTGCTACACAAACACCCCTGGTGGGAGGAGGAGGATACTCATACTGCCTCAAATGTCAGAAGGGGCTGAAGTCCTCCCTGGCACTGACCTAGTAAATCCCATCAGCTTGCAGAGGTGCTCCATGGAGTCCTTCCCCCCACAGCTCCCTCCTGTCTCCTCAGACCACTTCTGCTCCCCTCAACCTCCCCTCAACCTCCCCTCAACTGTTGGAGAAACTGAGGGAAAAGATGGTTCTTGATTTACAGACAATTCAAATCCTGAAAGATTGACTCTGATTATTTTTGTATAACAATACTTAATATTCCAAAGATAGTACAAAGCTGTGTTATATAGAATAATTCAATCTCGAGCTCACTGATCAAGTGTTAAAAATAATTATAAGAATATTGTTTGTTTATCATGCCTTGTTTCTAATGTGTGGTCCATACGAGGAACTGTGGCAGAGCATCCGTGATACCTGCTGACAAGCCAGGGCTTGGGCAGATCTCACCATCACTTCAGAAGACAGTCTCCTGAAGAGTAAAGTTTGGAAACCAACTGCCTACAGCAGCACTATTTCATTTTACTTGTCTGTCTGAAGTTAATAGTTTCTGGATTGGGTGTTTCAGTATCCTTACTCTTTTTTTTTAAAGAATTTTTTAAAAGATTTTATTTATTTATTTTTAGAGAGAGGGGAAGGGAGAGAGAAAGAGAGGGAGAAACAGCAATGTATGGTTGCCTCTCACATGGCCCTCACTGAGGACCTGGCCTGCAACCCAGGCATGTGCCCTGACTGGGAATCAAACCAGCGACCCTTTGGTTCTCAGCCCGCGCTCAATCCACTGAGCTACACCAGCCAGGGCTACTTACATTTTTTAAAAATTGTGTTAACGCATCTATTCCTACCCCAAATTTTGAATGTTCAGTCCAACAAATAAGCTCTGCAATTCCTCCTGATCATAATACAGCAATACAAGACTCATGTTTTACTCCCAAATTCTGCTCCCAATTGCCTGGAGAAAAGTAGAGCAATGGTAAAAAGGATGTCTGTTAAACAAATTCGTGTTATTTTCTGACAAGATTTTAGACGCTTTATTATTTCTTGGCAATTTGTAGTTCACTGAATATATCAACCCATTTGAATGCATTGTGTAATTTGCTCATTGTTAAAACACTACATTAATTCTGGAAAATTTCTTAATCTATTGAAACCCTGTGTGGTACCTATCAGCCTGTAAAAGAATGAATCGGGCAGGAACCCTTGCTTTATCTATAACACTGATGAGGAAATGGAGGCCCACACAGGTAAGCTCCCTTTGCAGGGTCTCACAGGCAGTAAGCGATTCAAACCCTGGGGTTTGAACCCTGGTAGCCACTCCAGAATCTGTGCTCTGACATCCCAGGACTGCCCTGGGCTCCTCCCACAGGCCTCGCCCGCCCTCGGTGTCCCCCTCCCAGCTGTACTGCTGGTCCTGTCCTGCATCCTCATCTTCCTCATGGAACATGTCCCTCCACCTGCTTGTAACTGGGGACAGAAGTGGCACTGTTTCGGTCTAAAGGCAAATCTTCACCTTCATTTAGAACTTACTCTCCCTGTTCTCTTAGATACTCAATTTTTCATCAATACTTACATATGGTTCTGTATGTCACACATGAGTTTTAGAGCATTATAATTTTGATCATATATTTAATCTTCCTAATGACCAAAGACTGTTATGTTTAGTATTGCCACATTATGGACTAACAAACTGAGGCACAGAGAAATTAATCTTTCCAGGTGTATTTTTAATACACTGATGCTTCCAAATGAGCATGTAGGGGAGTTTGGGATTATTCTATGATCTGCTCTACTGTTTTACTTTTATCTTGGGTCTGTCTGGCTTAATTGAGTTTTTGTTATTTGTTCCCCCAACCTCATTTGTTTTGGCATCCAGCTAGAACAAATGGCATGAACCGATTCTCTGTTCTCTATTTCCCTAACCAGGGTGATTTAAGCTATATATCTATGGTTAGGGAGGAGAGGTGTAAACCATTTGCTCTCAAGTGTCCTTGGTTAAGGAAGACAAGGTCTTTCGATTCACTAGCTGACTCTAAGTTGTTCAAATTGGTTGGCCTTATTTAATTTTCTTGTCTTAGTTTCCAAATTCCACTTGTACAGGAATTTTCCTACCTTCTTACTGTCCTGCCTCAGTTTTAGGGTTCATTTATGGATTGATTTGATAATGTACATAAAGTATCTGTACCAGGCCTTGGCACACTAGGCTAAAACCTTATCTTTTAGGAACATACAAAACGTAGGAAGCTGACATATAAGCTCCAGAAGCAGAAAGTTGATAACGCAAGTGGCTTCTGTAACCATTAGATACGACGTTGGGATCCTGCATTTTACAGAGTTCTTCCTCTGTGTTACAGCTTACCATGGCGTCTGGATCCCTGGCAATGAACCCTATCTGCCTGGTGGAAAACCAGGAAAATCAGCTGAGAGTAAATCCAGAAGCACTGGAGATTCTTGACAAGATCTCTCAGCCCGTGGCCGTGGTGGCCATTGCAGGGCCGTACCGGACGGGAAAATCCTACCTAATGAACCGCCTGGCAGGGCCAAACCCCGGTGAGTGTTACTCTGGGCCATTTGCTTGGAAACAGTGAAAACACAGGCTGATCACACCTCCTTCATAGTCATCTTAAGGAAGAACCTAACTCCTCCCATTGAAGAAAAATTAAATTTTCATGGAAAAATGTATAACTTTAACTCCATCGGTCCATAAAAAATCTCACTCATTTGTTCAGTAATTAAGAGATCCCCAAACTTATCAAAGATCCACCCTATAAGTCATCTATGGGGTGGCTCAGCTCCACAAATTATTTTTTTTCTTTCTCCCACATCACTTCGGCCCTAAACTATAGGGTAATTTCAGTAATGCCCAAATATTGTTCAATAGTTCCTGTTTTTAAAAAGGGTGGGAAGCAGAACAAACAGCAGCATATTCTGTGTTCTCTATATCTCAATGGGGATACCGCCTAATTATTTGCTTCATTTCATAGCAAAACCTTGGTGAATTATTATACCTCTCTCTCTCTTCATCTCTCTCTCTCTTTCTCCCCCCCCAGTCTTTTTCAATATTTGCACTATAATACATGTAGAAAAGTACATGCCACATACATGCACAATAAGAATAATAAATATAAAATGAACATCTGTGTAATCACTGCCAAGATCAAGAATTAAAACATCATCAACACCCAAAAGCCCAAGTCATGCCCTTTCATACCTCACTGCAGTTCACCAGTGTTTTTATTTTCATTGTTTTCTCTCTCTCTCTTTATGCCTCTCTCCCTCTCTCCCTTCCTTTCTTTCCTCCTCTCTTCTTTTTGCTTCTTAATATACCTTTGATTTCTGACAAAACATTTTGTCTTTGTATTTCTTTTAGAGGAATTCTTAACCACCAATCAGGGGAGGACATTTTCCTTGCATTGCCTGAATTAATTATAGCGGTTTTGTGGGGGTTTTTTTTTTTTTGAGTGATTTAAAGTTGAAAACTCAGAGAGATATTAGTCAAGTGGTTTCAACAGTGTCTTTTTTCTTCTACTTAAGAGAACATCAGGTAGGAACCAGGTGATTTCCCACTGCTGAGAAAGTCTGCACCCTCAAAATATGTTGATACCCTAATTGTGGTTTTACCACCCCACTCATATCACAGAAAGAACAAAAAGACAGAGATTTGCATCCAGTCAAGTTCCATGAGCATGACCAGTTCCCTTTCCCTATTCTCTCTCTCTCTCTTTTTCTCTGTTGATGACTTGCTTTATATGTTTTTACCTCTCATAACTGAGAGAAATGACCTCCAAATACACATTGTCTTTCCTCACTGGAGGAAAAGGAACTTCAAATTACTTTGTATTAGTCAGAAAGCAAACAAACAATATCACATGTAGAAGAATGCTGACCATATCAGGCTTTATATCCTCCTTATGGACTACACCCTGAATGTGGAAATTGAATGGCCTGAGCCATGATGAATCAACCTCTCCTAGTTATTTCATTATGTTCATTTCTATTCTCCATTGAAGGAAACATTGACATTTGGCAGATGGTCAAAATCCTGGACTGTGGAACAAGATATATCATCAGCAAGTTCCTGGGCATATATCTCACATCCACTCCCACTGTGTGTTTAATTTTAGCTTTTGGAAAAAGGATCTAGAAAATCTCATAGGTCTTTTCTGCTTTCTCTTCCATTTTATCCCCATCTGAGGCAGTGAGCAAAGAACTCATCATTTGTTTAAAAAGAGAAAAAGTCTTCTAGTCAAGATGGTGGCATAGGTATACATGACTTACCTCCTCACACAACCACATCAACATTACAACTGAAGTATAGAACAACCATCATTAAGAACCAGCCAAAATCAAGTCGAATGGAAGTCTGACAACTACAGAATTAAAGAAACCACATCCATCCAGACTGGTAGGAGGGGAATAGACAAGGAATGGGCTGGTCCCATATCCACATGTAGTAAATAAAAATTCGGAAGGGATATCTCAGGAACTAGGAGTCCCAGCCCCATACCAGGCCCCTAATCCCAAGATACCAGTGCAGGAAGATAATCCCCATAATTTATGGCTGCAAAAACCTGTGGGGATTGAATTGATAGAAGAAACTGCTGAAGCTCCAAGCAGTTCCTCTTAAAGAACCCACACACGAACTTACTCAGACTCACTCCCTTTGTGATCCATCACTGGCTAGCCACTTGGAAGGCACCACTGGCAGACAGGGAGGAACTGAAGCATCTGGCATCAAGGCAGGAGCTGGGAGACAGCTTTCTCCCATACAGAAAGGCAGACAGAGCCACAGAGCCAGCAGGTGGGTGCCATATCACAGTCTCCATCAACCTAGCTAACAATGCCCCACCCTAGAGATTCCCTGAAGTTCTATCCCACACAACTTTCAGCTGCTAAAAGTAGCTTTTCCATTGAGTATCTTGTCTTGGTTCATGCTTCACAAGTTCCTAAATCTTTTCAAACAAACAACAGATGGTCTCAGTGAGCTCCCAGTTCCCATATCTCTTGCTAGGTAGCCCCAGGCAAAAGACTAACAGCAGCCAGCCCAGATTCACAACTTGGCTTCACCTGGGAATCTACAAGCCCAGCAGAAGTAGCAGCCATCTCAGATTGCTCTATAGCTCAAGAAGGGTGGCCCTGGGCAAAACACATGTAGGGACTGACCTTGGCCTGCACTAACCAGGGAAGCCCAGAGCCTGCACACCCAGTGGACAGCTACAGACCACATGGGAGCGCCACCACCTTGCCCCTGCACAGCTGATCCTCCATGGAGGGTGGCAGTTGGTGGTCAATGGTCAAAGCCAAGCCTTGCAACTGGCTGGCCTGGGTAAATCCCTCCTATTGACCTGCTATCAGCAACCAATGCTCAACCAAGGCAAGAGGAGGGTGTACCCAGTGGACACGAAGGGCACACCTCAAGTGCCCAACTTGGGTGATAGGGGAGGCTGTGCCACTGGACCCTACGGGACACCTACTGCATTAGGCCACAATACAAAAACAGGGAGTCATAGGAGCTCTACCTAATACATGGAAACAAACACAGGGAGGCTGCCAAAATGAAGAGATAAAGAAATATGGCCCCAAAGAAAGAAAAGGTCAAAACTCTACAAAAAGAACTAAACAAAATGAAGATAAGCAATCTATCGGATACAGAGTTTAAAATACTGCTTATAAGGATGCTCAAAGAACTTAGTGAGGACCTCAACAACATAAAAAAAATCCAGTCAGAAATAAAGGATACACCAATTGAAATAAAGAACAATTTACAGGGAAATGACAGTAGAGTGTATGAAGCAAAAAAAAAATCAAATCAATGATTTGGAACTTATGGAAGCAAAAAACAACCAATTAGTACAACAAGAAGAAGACAGAATCCAAAAAAAAAAAAAAGTAGATTATATAAGCAGCCTCTGGGACAACTTCAAGCATTCCAACATTTGTATCATGGGGTGCCAGAAGGAGAAAAGAAAGAGAAAGAAATTGGAAATCGATTTGAAAAGAATTATGAAAGAAAACTCCCTTAATTTGGTGAAGGAAGTAGACATGAAAGTCGAGGAAGCACAGAGAGCCCCAAAAAAGATGGATGCAAAGAGGCCCACTCCAAGACACATCATAATTAAAATACCAAAGGTTAAAAGATAAAGAGAAAATCTTAAAAGCAACAAGAGAAAAGCAGTTAGCTCCTAAAGGGGAGTTCCCATAAAACTGTCAGCTGATTTCTCAAAAGAAACTTTGCAGGCTAGAAGGGATTGGTAGGAAATATTCAAAGTCATGAAAAGCAGGGACCTACAGCCAAGATTGCTCTACCCAGCAAAGCTATCACTTAGAATTTAAGGGAAGATAAAGAGCTTCCCAGACAAGAAAAAACAAAAGTAGTTCATCATCACCAAACCACTATTATATGAAATGTTAAAGGGACTTATTTCAGAAAAAGAAGAAGACCAAACCTGTGAACAATAAAATGGCAATAAACACATACCTATCAACAGCTGATTCTAAAAAACAAACTAAGCAAAGAAGAACAGAGACTCACTCATGGATATGGAGAACATTTTGATGGTGGCCATATGGGAGGGGGGTGTGGGGGAATGGGTGAAGAGGTGGGGGAATTAAGAACTACAAATAGGGACTTACAGAATAGCCATGGGGATGTAAAGTACAGTATAGGAAATCGAGTAGCCAAAGAACTTACATGCATGACCTAGGTGCAAGAACATTAGTGTGAGGTGAGCCTGAGGGAGTAAGGGATGCTGGGTAGAGGGGGCAAAGGAGGAAAATTGGGACAACTGTAATAGCATAATCAATAAACTATAATTAAAAAAGGAAAAAACAAGGAACATAGAAGAATGAAAGGGAGAAAAAAATTCAAACAAAAGCTGCTGTGTCATATAGGTCCTGACAGGACACAGATGACCCACTCAGAGCCTGGACTATCTGCTGTTACTGTACATTACTCTCTCCTCTTCTTTTGCAGATTCCCCTCTGGGGTTCATGGTGAAGTCTGAAACCAAGGGCATCTGGATGTGGTGTGTACCCCACCCTTCAAAGGCAAACCACACTCTGGTCCTTCTGGACACAGAGGGCTTGGGAAATGTGGAAAAGGTGAGGCAGAGAACCTTCTTTCTTCTTGGCACTCCACTTACATTTTAATTTGCTACCTCAGTTCAAATTTTACAACACATTCCTCTAAAATACAAATTCAGTTATGAATAATGAGACTAACTTCTGTTTCATTGAATTCACTTTCTTGGTAAACTCAACACTTTGATTAGGAATAGATCTTTTTATTGTTACACAGGTGCAAATAATACATATAAAATACTTATTGAGCAGCTGAAGTTATGGATTTGTGTTAAGCACTGCAGATATGACAGTGAATGAAGTGAATACCCACAACCTAGTTGATGATATAGATAATATGCTGCATTATCAGAACAGGGTACCATGGATACAAAAACTGAGAACCTAATCCAGTCATTCTTCAAGGAAGCTGTAACCCATGGGATCTACTAGTTAAGGTATGTGAGATTAATGTAGTTGGAGGTAGGACCCATGAAAATGGGTTATAGTAAAATAATCTACTTAAATAATCTCAAGAAATGCTTCAGCCACACCAGGAATATTTATTCTTTGAAGATGAATTCTGCACTGACTTCTATAAAAGCATGAGTTAGACCCACCAAAAGCACTATTAGGGGATAGTATAATCAAGTATTTTGTATTTATGGTGATTCTTGCAATTCAATCTTTTCTCATTATTTATATTACTGTGAATCTAAATTGAAAGTAGTACCAGTGAATCTTTGGCTTCCATTACTACAAAAAAAAATTTTAATTTTTAAAAGAGTGAGGGAATAAATTTAGAAAAATCTGAGTGTAAAAAATTCTCAATAATCAGCTCAACATAAACCCATGGTGGTCTACTGATGTCTAATAGATCGTAGTTTGCATAAACCTTCTTCTTTTTATATAATCACATTTGTCAAGGAAACAAGACATGCCAATAGAACTGCTAGAAGCAGAACTACTTGCTGCCCTTACAACTCTAGTGTATTTCCATAGTATCTAACTCTATTGCAGTCACTCATGACTTGCCCTTAATCTAGTTTTCAGCCTCATCATCTATTCCCACCAACCACACACATAACCACTACTTCAATCAAATAAAATAATCTGTAATGCCTTCATATGGCCACACTTCTGACAATTCTGATTGGCTTCTGTTGGTCCTACCACCTGCATGGTCTCTTTCTCTCCACAGTTTCACATTCTGTCAGTTCTTTAAAGCCCAGCTGTTTTCAACCTAATGGGTATGTACTGCATTCAGATATAATCACTTCTGGCCCTGAAATCACTCTGAATTTTTCATTCCCCTTTGTCTTTTATGGCATAATGCTGGGTTTCACTCCTGGCAGAGTTTATCACCTTGGATGCATTTACAGGTTGCCTTGTACATCTGACCCTCCAGCAAGTCATCTCTGGAGGTCAGGGACTTCCCTATGGAACTGTATATCCACAGAAGCAAATGCAGTAGCTGGCATTTTTTAGATGCACAATGAATACTTGATGAACTTAATGGAAGAGCATTTTAGTCCCCAATAAGCCTGTGATTGAGAAAAATTTGCAAAGATATCATTACCCAAAGCAAGAAATATTTATTGTAATAAGCATATCAGTAATTAGTTTAGAGGAAAGGGATTATAATAGGGGAGGGAGACCGTCTGGCCTTCTAAAGACATTTATAATGTCTCTTTCTTTTTAAGATTTTATTTATTTATTTTTAGATAGAAGGGAATGGAGAAAGAGATGGGGAGAAACATCAATGTGTGGTTGCATCTCATGTGGCCCCCATGGGGACCTGGCCTGCAACCCAGGCATGTGCCCTGACTGGGAATCGAACTGGCAACCCTCTGGTTCGCAGCCCACACTCAATCCACTGAGCTACACCAGCCAGAGCTATAATGTCTCTTTCTTGATGGCTAGATGAGCGTTTGCTTTATGATATGTTAATTTATATATTTATGTTTTATATGCCTTTCTGTATGTGCTATGATTCTAGAGAAAACATTAAAAAAGAAAAATCAAGAGAAAGAGAGAGATCATTGTCTAATTGTTATAGAATACTCCTATGTTTTAGGCACTGTATTAAATACTTCATATATTTTTGCAGTGTTGTTTACTTCTGTTCATGGCTAAATAAACTCAGACCACGAGAGGGGGTCGATGTAAATACCCAAAATGAGGCTTGAATTCAGCATTGTCTTCGCAGTTGTTGTTATTCACTCTACTATTCAGTCATAGTAGAGCTGACAGAGTGCACAAACAACTGAATGAGTGGATGAAGAGTAGACACTTAACTCACTTCTGCATACATACACTTCCTCTTGCACTCTCAAGTTAATGATGGGCAATGGCTGCTAAGTGTACTAGAGATAACTGCTTCCCACACCAGGAAAGTCTCCCTGCCTCCCCCTTTTCACTGGCTGTCAGTGAGCACTGCCACAAGGCATGTCCCACTGCCACCAAATTGCTGGCCGATGACTTGGCCCAGCAGAGTGGTGGTCAGCAAGAAGTACATCTAGCAGAGCAAGTGCCTCACCTTGGAGCACACCAACAACCTAGACCTTCTCACCAAGTATACTTTTGCTACAAAAGAGCCCCTCTGTGAGAGGAATGGCTCTGTCGCAGCCAGATTTCGGCCCATGAAGGGGGACTTAGATAAAATTAGATGAGAATGACTATAGGTGGGGTTCCGATTATACACGAGCACTGGCTACCCCATGTGTTACTGCTACAGCTAGAAACAACTTTCTTCAAGCTACCTGGTGGTGAACTTAACCTCAGAGAAGATGAAGTTGAAGGACTGAAACACTTAATGACAGAGATACTGGGTGGTCAGATGGAGTCCTGCAAGACTGGGTCATGGATGACCACATTGGAAACTGGTTGAGAACAAATTTTGAACCTCCTCAGTATCCATAAATGCCTGAACATATTAGCAAACCTAAGGAACATAAGTTGTTTCGGGTTCAAATTCAAGAGAAAGCCTTGTATGCAGTCAGTCCCTAAAAATTACAAGCTGGTAACCACACCATCGCTTGAATTGCATGACAATGCACCAGGATAGGGACCCTTACTTT
This sequence comes from Micronycteris hirsuta, assembly GCA_004026765.1. Classification (NCBI taxonomy): domain Eukaryota; kingdom Metazoa; phylum Chordata; class Mammalia; order Chiroptera; family Phyllostomidae; genus Micronycteris; species Micronycteris hirsuta. The sequence continues at coordinate 49,060 of PVJI01002317.1, read as the reverse complement.
CTAGGCTCCCTCAGCTTTTGAGCAGGTTCAGTTTTATATACAACTGAATTCCCATCCCCTGAGGAAGTAAAGCAGCTGTCTCTGTGAGCACAGCTCTACATTGTGAAGGATGAACATGGTAGAAAGGGTTGTTTTTGGTTTTATCTCTTTCCCAGTCCCTAAATTGCCTCCTGCTTTCAATTGTTTAATAGTAAAGTTAATATGAAGGACTAGATAGTGGTGTAAACAAATATGATAATGTTCGATTTGCTTTTGTTTCTTCCCATAGGTTTTGTACAACATTAAAGAAAGTAAATAAAGTAGACTTCCTTGTATTTGTAATTTTTTTAAGTTCACATTAAACTTGTAAAATTCTTACAGGTGAGGATCAGTTTCTTCTCTTCCCCAGGCTGGTTTAGAGATAAAGGCAGGTTTAGGTCAGTCGAGTTTATGGGACCCTGGCTCTGATTCTTGGAGGGTTACACTCCAAGGCTGTGTGTGTTTTAGATCTTTGTGATGAGGATCTTCTATTACTTTTGGGAACTAGATTTGCTTGAACAAAGCCAAGGTGTAACTACTTCACCAAATTTTACCCTCTGATGAGTTGTATTACAGCCGAACTCCCAGTGTATTACTGACTGGTACATTTTATACTGGTAGAGCCAGATGTTAGTTCATAAGAAACAGACCTTTAACATATCAGAATTCATTAGAACCTTAGGTCAGGGAAAATCATGGGAAATGATGTAAAAGAGACTAATCTAAAGCTCATTTAGAGTTTTTTCTTCACATAATGGGTGTATTAATTATTTCTGCTGTTCTGAAATTAGGTCTCAGTTATCCTTAGGTCCATGGTACAGTGGTGACCTGTGGCCCTGGCCTGTGTAGTGTGGTTCGTTGGAGCATCCTCTGTTGCTGGTTTGATTTCTGGTCACTGTACATGCCCAGGTTGTGGTTCGATCCCATGTTTCCACCTCCATCCCAGATTGGAGTGCATGCAGGAGGCAGCCAATCACTAGTGTCTCTCCCATCGATGTTTCTCTCTCCCTTCCCTGCAATCTCGAATGAGAATAAAATAAACCTTTTAAAAAATGGTGGTCTATGAGGAGACCCTCTAAAAATGGGTCTCTTAGGTTATGAACTCTCGAGTTGCAAAGTTAGGTTTTTTAAATTAACTTTAAGTTATATTCCCAGAGATGAAAATTCAATTGTAGCAAGTGACACAAAGCTTCTTCAAAAATGTGTTTCAATAATCTGAAATCTAAGGACAGGATAAGGGATACATTTTGTCAGGCTAATAGAAAAATAGAAAATCAAAAAAACTTTTAAAAATGCTTCTGATTTATGTTTGAATTTGGGAAACTAAAAAAAGAATCTTAGCGCACAGATGTTTGCTGGCTTTGTCATTGCTTAATGGTCAAAGTGTATTGTGTATGCCTTGTTACAGACTTGTTGACTACAGGCTAAATGTAAAGGAAATCTTGTAAACTACAGCTCTTTAAAGAAAAGAGATTGGTGTGGCTAAGTTTTTATAGGCAGATAAAAATGAACTTTCAATTAGCTCTTACATCTTTATAGTACTGATCACAGGGCTACTGCCCTGAGTGTTGGGTGATCGGAAAGTCATCATGCATTTTCCCCTGTTTAGATTTGAGAAAAACAGATCAAGAGAGCCTGAACAATTGCTCTCATAAACACTCAAGTTGAGTTAAGGTCCTGACACACATTCACACGGTGAGGAATCAAGTAGTGACGGTAACCGTACCTGTGCTCAAGTAGGTGAGCACCGGTCTCCAGGATCAGACATGACCAGCGATTCCCTTTGAAAAAGCCATTAGTTCTGTGAATAGTCATTTTTACCTCAAGGCTCACAGTCCTGCTCTCTGGTTTACAGTAGCATATTTCTAATGTACTATAATTTTATTGGTGAGCTCACTGATGATCTCAGTCTAAAGATTGGGGAAGGCAGAGATGGAGATGGATTGGTCCAGCCCACCTTCTGGCATCCAAGTGAAAAGCTACAGTGACCATATTTCAAATGTGTTAGCTCTAGCCATTTGGGGAGGGTGGAAAGAGGCGGGCGTTTTCCTAGTGTGATTTACAAAGTGCTGTTAGTAAAGAAGTGCTGCAGTTGAAGAGTGATCTGATTCAAGGCCCCTTGTGTCCTGCGTAACTTAAGCTCTGACCTAGACGTGCCTTCTTGACCAGTCCTTCCCATTATAATTAGTACTCAGTCAGTCATCCCCACACTGTGGCCTCGGTGAGGAAAGTCTTTGATTTAAGCTGGCTGGGTTACTAACCTTGGAATGTGAGAGATAGGATTTTGAATGTAAAATTCGTAATACACAAAGCCAACTTTTAAAATTGTGTTTGAACTAGACACTTGTAGTTGTATCTTGTCGTGGTTTCTTGAAGCAAAGAGTAGACCTAAGGAAATCCAAATCAGACGTATCCCTACAGCATTAAATGTGGGTACAACGCATTCTTAACACTGGATCTTTTGATAAAAAGTGTTCATCACAGTTCTTCAAGAACTAACAGTCTTCAGTTGTGCATTCCAATTCTCTACATACTAAATGCTGAATACTTTTCAAATGAGCTCTTAACTGACATATTTCTGACTGCCTTCTATGGTCCAGGTTTGCTTATAAATGAGAGCCCTCTGTGGTCTTGGATAACTTCGATATTTTCCATGTTATTTTCCCAAAGTAACCCAAGTGGTGCATATTGTATATAAAACTACTAAATGACACTGGTGAATATTTAATAGGTTGAGGAAAAATGAAAAAAAAGTTCTACTCAAATGTTTTCAATCATATTTAGCATTGACATCCCTTTGAAGAAAAGGGAAATTTGTTTTTTCCTAAGTGATGAAGACTTGTGATTTTTTTAAAAGTAGATAATACTTAAAATGGCATTATGATGATTCTGTATATGAATTTGTACTTTTCACAGCAGATTGGGGTTATTATCATTATCTTACCTTTTACCTAGCACGTGTGGTTCAGTTGTTACTTTGTATATTATTAGTCCCATTAAGTTAGCATTTCATTTGGATAAAACAGCCGGATTAAGTAGTCTCTTTTTTTCCTTCCATGTCTGATTAGAAGTGAAAGGTAGAGTCCCCCTAGATTTAGCACACCAGCAAGCAGTCAGTTTAAAATTCCCTTTCTTAAGGAACTCCTACCCTTCATGACAGCATGGATGGAACTGGAGAGCATTATGCTAAGTGAAATAAGCCAAGCAATGAAAGACAAAAACCATATGATCTCACATTTAACTGGAACCTAATCAACAAAATGAACAAGCAAGCAAAATAGAACCAAAGACACTGAAATTGAGAACAGGCTGACAGTGACCAGAGGGGAGAGGGGAGGGGGTAATGGGAGAAAACGGTGAAGGGTTTACAGGAACAATTATAAAAGGCACATAGACAATAAAAAGAGGGAGGTGGAAACGGGAAGGAGGTGGGGTGGGCTAGGGTGGTGGGGAGGGTTTGAGGGGGGAAAGGCAGAAAACTGTACTTGGACAACAATTTTTTTAAAAAGTATCAAATTATAGAATAAAATAAAAATAAAACAATATTTTAAAAATTCCCCTTCTTAAAAGATGTGCCAGGTTTTTAATGAATTTCTTTTTTAAGTACCTGCACAGTCACTTGAGATGAAATGCTTAGAGTAGCTTTTCCACATTGGAGTTCCTCAAACATAATGCTTTTCCTCCTTCACTGGACTTGGGACACGTGTGCCCATCACTGAGACTGTTTTAGAGGGGGTGCAGTTTTGTACATCACACGGCCAGAAGAGGCTCAGTGGTTTCTGACTGAAACGCAAGTCAGCTTCTGCAGCATAAAGCTTCATTTGACGATATTGTTCCACTTGTTTTATGTCACTTATTATATGGGACTCGCCTCAGTTTTCCTTTGTGTTTAAATATGTGATGAGACACTAACACTGTAATGTGGCCCAAGCCATAAAATAATTTTAATATTAACTTATATTTACCAAGCTTGTTTTTGTGAAACAAATAGACTAACACCTAAGTAGGTCTAGATCAAACCAGTTTGGGTATAATTTGTATTTTAGTGATGGATTATATTGTAAGATGAAAGACAAATTGGGAAAATGTATCTGTTGAGAGAAAGATCAGTACATTTATAAACTTAAATTTTTGGTCACTGTGTTCACATCTTAGAATTCAGGCATCAATTATAGTTTGGCTTTGAGAAATTTTCTCATATTAAGTTTATAGTAAATATAGAAAAAACTGACAGTTTCATTATATTTTTTAAATCATTTTTTAATTTTCAATTACAGTTGACATACATTATCATATTAGTTTCTGGTGTACCCCAGAGATTAGATATTACATAACTAAATGATTATCCTGATAAACTTTGCAACCATCAGACACCATACATGGTTATTAGAATATTATTAACTATATTTTCTTTTTATAAAGATTTTATTTATTTATTTTTAGATATGGGGAAGGGAGGAAGAGAGGGAGGGAGAAGCATCAATGTGTGGTTGCCTCTCAAGTGCCCCCACTGGGGACTTGGCCCACAACCCAGGATGTGCCCTGACTGGGAACTGAACAAGCGACCCTTTGGTTTGTAGGCCATCGCTCAGTCCAGTGAGCCATACCAGCCAGGGCAAAAATATTATTAACTATATTTTCTATGCCATACTTTACATCCCCATGACTGTTCTCTAACCACCGATTTACACTTCTTAATCTCTTTACCTTTTTCACTTATCCTCCCAATTGCCCTCCCATCTGGAAACTGTTAAAATATTCTCTGTATCTATGACTCTATTACTGTTCTGCTTGTATTTGTAAAGTAAATGTTTAATTAAAATAGTACTTTTTAAATTTTATGTATTGCCATTTCAATTTAACACTTTAAAAGAAATAAAAACAGGACTTCCTAAGATGGCGGCATAGGTGAATGCACCGTACCGCCTCGCACAACCAAACAAGGAAAAAAATCAGAAATCTACACATCCAAAAACAGCCAGATCTGACAGAAAATCGAATTGAGAGAAAGTCCGACAACCAAGGAATTAAAGAAGATACATTCATCCAGTCTGGTGAGCCGGGAGGAGCAGGGCGGAGGGAGAGCGCTTGGTGACCCCGCGGCGAGCAGGTGAGCAGACGGCAGGACCACAGTTAGAGGGGCGGTCCCCGCGGGGCTGCAGCACATCCAGACGGGGGACCCGACTGAAGCTCGGTCTGCACCCGGCTCATCCGGACCCAGCAGGGTCGAGACTGGTGGACCGGGCAGGTCTGCATTCGAGTGCAGAGAAACCAGGAGAGAAACCCATTGGCACAGATTGAGAGCACCTGTGGAGGTGGAGACAGCGGCAGGAGGAACTCCCGGCCTCACAGGAAAGTTCGCTGGGGAGACCCATGGGGGATTGGAGCTGTGCAGCCCGTCCAGCAACCCCTGAGCGACCCCCGGAGCCAGCGCAGAGGGGCCCGAAGTGCTTGCAGGAGGCGGTGTGGGTGCGGAGACCGGAGAAGGCGCCATTGTGCGCTCAGGTCCCGCCCCCACAGGCTACCTCACAGCCCAACTACTGGTAGCTTCCATGCACAGGGGATCCCCAAGAATCCGCCCCCCTTACAGTAACAGGCTCACCGAGGAAAAAAAAAATGGCCCAAAGAAAGGAACACATCAAAGCCCTAGAGCTAACCAACCAAGAGATAGCCAACCTATCAGATGCACAGTTCAAAACCCTTGTAATAAGGATGCTAACAGAATTCAACAAAAAATTAATGAAATTGCTTGAACAAATGAGGAGAGATCTGCAGGGAACCAATAGAGATAAGGAAACTGGGACTCAAATCAATGGAGTGGACCAGCAGAAAGAAAAAAACATCCAACCAGAAAAGAATGAAGAAACAAGAATTCAAAAAATGGAGGAGGGGCTCAGAAACCTCCAGGACATCTGTAAACATCCCAACATACGGATCATAGGGCTGCCAGAAGAAGAAGAAATCCAAGGAATTGAAAAAATATTTGAACACATAATGATGGAGAATTTCCTGAAGCTGGCGAAGGAAATAGACTTTCAGGAAGTCCAGGAAGCTCAGAGAGTCCCAAAGAAGTTGAACCCAAAGAGGAACACACCAAGACACATCATAATTACATTACCCAAGATCAAAAATAAGGAAAGGATCCTGGGAGCAGCGAGAGGAAAGGAGACAGTTACCTACAAAGGAATCCCCATAAGACTGTCAGCTGATTTCTCAAAGGAGACCTTGCAGGCAAGAAGGGGCTGGACAGAGGTGTTCCAAGTCATGAAAGGCAAGGATCTACATCCAAGAATACTCTATCCAGAAAAGATTTCATTTAGAATGGAAGGGCAGAGAAAGTGCTTCGCAGATAAGGTCAAGTTCAAGAAGTTCATCACCACCCAGCCTTTATTGTATGAAATGTTGAAGGGAGTTATATGAGGTATGGAGGAATATCAACAGGGGAGTGGTAGGGGGAGAGGGTGGGAATGGGGCACAGAACAAGTAGCATAAATGGGAGGTAGA